>VUQS01035897.1:5776-16122 GCA_015108495.1 Heterochromis multidens
AAAAATAAATTTTTGTTTTTTTTTTTTTTTTTTTTTCATTATTACCACTGTATATGTTTGTATTTAATTTAACTGTGTAAACAACATGAGTACATTTTTAAAACAGTGTAAGGCATGATATATTATCATTTAATCTTTGTGGTGTGTAGGCAAACTTTTTTTTTTCTCTTGCACTTGTTGATAAAATGGAGGTGAAAACATGCACTAGTCCTTTTCAGAAAACAGTAAGGGTTTTCTTGGAAATAATGTGCTGGTTAATCAAGGTAATCCACAAAGAAAGAAGACTGATATTTCAAAACCTGACCACAAAACTGCATAAGCACATATTACTGTGAGAATTTATTTTCTTAGCCAGACAACAATTGAGGCAGATTAATACATAATGAAAATAACAGACTCCAACAGTACTTTGAGTCTGAAAAATGTAAATGTAAATGAAAAAAAATCCAGTGAGTGATTACAAGCTTTGTGTCTCAGATTGTGGTGGAAGGTGTGAAGGCTGGCCCTACACAGGAGGGAGACATGGCTATTGATGATGTACAGTTGACAGATGATCAGTGTCCTCCTCATGGATTTTGTGACTTTGAGAACACGATGTGTAGCTGGAGCAACGTGGGTGAAGGAGTCGAACAGGGAGACTGGCTCCGCGGCAGGGGAGGTTCCCCGAACCCACACACCGGACCCAGTGTTGATCACACTACTAATTCCACACAAGGTAATAACTATACTGGATGGAGAGACATTAAGTCCATTTTATAGAAATACATAAAAAACATCATTACTACGAGTTCAGTTATTCAGCATGACTGACATTTAAAAACAAAGGGAAACAAAGCATTAAGAAAGAATCCTTGTGGGAATAATGTACTTTACAATTATTTGCTCATGAGAAATAGCAAATGAGTACTGAGCACTGACTGAACTTTCATGTATAAAACACTTGGCTTAATGCTTGTTTTTGACCAGTTGGGGGCAGCAGAAACAGGCTGCAAACCACATGACTAAACTGCTAGCAAAAGGTCACTATTTACACAAGCAGCAAATATGGAGCATCATTAATTTAATGTTTGCATTAACCTGATGTCCTTAAGTCCAACATTCACTCTTATTTTAGTTCTGTTTTGGGTCTCCTGGAGACCCTGCTCCTGGAGGAACCTGGAGCAGTTCTTAGTTGGCGGATGCCCCTCTGTGTTCATCACCTAGGCGCCAGCTTTGTAGTTTACAGCTGAAAAGCTCTTGCTGCAGTATCTGAGTAAGGGCTTTAGGGAGCTGCAAACCCAGACAATGAGCAGAAACATCCTAAACTCTTATTAAATGAGGACTACTGCTGAGTCATGATAATTCTCAGCACCTTCTTTGCTATGATAGACTCCCGATGTATTACAGTAGTAATTTAATTCACAGTTAGAATATAAATATGAATTGTAGCAGTTTTATTCACCTCCTACTTAACAAGAAGGTTCCTGCAAAGAAGTAAAATTGTTTATATAGAATATTTTGTCACAGGTACACTGTATTTGAGTGCAAAGACTCCTTTACCTGACATAAATCTTATTCTGGGTACAGTTAAAAAAAAGTATCACTTGATTGGTTTTTTAGTCAGTAAGTCCAAAATGTCCAAGACCACGGCTTAAAGACAGTATACCACATGATGTGCATGCTTCTTTGAAGTGACACTAACTTTTTCCTTTTATGAAACAGGTACAAGAGCTCCTTTTGTCATTAATCTGAGTGTTCTTGCTGTGTTTCCATCAGGTTACTATGTTTACGTGGACAGCTTTGTGGGTGAGTGGGGAGACATGTCCTTCCTGGTCAGTGATGTTTTCCAGCCCTCTAGAAGAGGGCACTGTCTTACATTCTGGTATCACATGTGTGGAAACCATGTTGGGACTCTCCGTGTCTATATAAATGACAGGTAACTACCTCTAACTGTCACCGTCTAAAGATCATCAATATTAAACAATAAAATTATACTAATGAACATTTCCATACATTACATAATGTAAATGGGTGTTGTCCTGTCTTGTAGGAAAATGCAGGCTGGTGGCGATGAAGGGGGACTTTTGAAGTGGACTGAAACAGGAAACAAGGGAGACAATTGGCTTAAGGCTGATTTGTCTGTTACACATGATGAAGCATTCTGGGTATTAATGAGCTTATGAAAGGTTTCATCTGGAAAAATACATAAAATATAAAAATGACAAAATTACATTTTGTTTTGATAGTGAAGAAGATAACTTAACATTACACGGAAATTGTTCACAGGTGGACATGAGTACCAAATTTGGTACATAAACTCGTTTATGTTTACTTTTTTGATAAAGCCCATTAGCCATTTAAAAACTCAAGATAGTGACCATTTTCATGATGGCTGTGAACAAAGGCAGGAAAAAGTTTGGGGTTTTTTTCAGATAAAGTAAACTAGACTTGCCTTTTTGAATGATCTTAGTGTCAAATCATGCACATTCAGCTGAGTATAAGTTGACTTTAGAAGTCAGAAATTAGTTTCTTAATAATTTGCTAAGAGGTATTTGGGGTGTGAACTAGTTACCCACTTCTCACCTATAGCCCTCAAAAATGCTGTTTATGGTGACTCAGGATTTAGAGTGGGTCGTCTACTTTTCAGAAGGTCGGTGGCGTGATCCATGGTGGATCACGCCACCGACACAGACCCTTCAACATATGGATGTAATATTCATATGTTGAAGTGTCCTTGGGCAAGATACTGAACCCCAAAAACCACCTGATGCATCCATCTGCATTTGCATATATGTGATCATTGAAAATGGTGTCTGTGGGTGCAGCTTGTGGTGTAAAAAAATCCTTTGAGTGCTAGGTGAGAGTAAAAAAAGTGCTATAAAAATTAGTTAAAAAAGGAAGCAATTAAAATTATTGATGACATGGTGAGCCAGCATGAGAGAGCTGAACCAAGGATAAAGGAGCCTTCATGCATCAGATACATTAAATTAATTGAATTGGACAGGAATAAATTGGCACCTGATAAATGTTAAATCTCTGAACCTAGTTGTATACATCACAGTGCTATCAAAGGGGGGAAAGAGTAATCCTGGACCTGAAGCACTGTGCAGCTGCAATTGTCATTGGACTGTTGAAGCAACATGTGTCATCTCAGTTATATAGTTTTTCTTGAAACAAAGAAGCTCTGAAGAAGTTTATAAGTTATACATTTGACTTACTCATAATGAAAAGCATATAAATCAAGAGTAGAACATCTGAAATGTGTCCATGGGTTAAAATTCTGTAGTAAAAACAGTTTCCTAAGATGGAAATGATGGCCAAATTGGAAAATTTTGAAAATTAAAAAGGGAGCTATTGGTGCTTATATCAACTTTTGAAAGATTGTTTCAGTTATCGGCTGCATTATGAGTCACTGCTGGACATTTTGATGTATTTGTTTTAATACATTAGGACAATGTGAATAATATTTAATACAGTATATATTTCAAATATGACTTATTTGGCTTCATCTCATTCAGCTCATTGATATCAAGGCCACGTGACCCTGTGATGTATTATAAAGATTTTACCATGATTTGTGAAGATATAGACAATGAACTTTGCATGACCTGTTTGTTCATCAAAGGTTTATCGTTACTCTTTGACACATTTATTTCAGAATATTTAACAATAATTTCACTCATGAATGTTCTTGCCATGTTTTATGATACAATATTTATTCATTCTGCGTTTTCTTTTATTATAAGACTCACAGTTTGCACTGCATTAAAATTAGTAAACTGATTTAGATGCACTGGTCAGATTGTCCATAGAGAGAAAATGTGCGCCTTTCCTACACAAATATGAATCACTTATGTAGAGAAGACCTGAATAGGATTTAGACAAACATTCATGAACCTCAGCATTAACAAAACAATTAAATATAACAAAAAAAAAAACAGCAGCACTTAAGAGATTATGTATTTATATTGATTTACTGAGGTTTTATATAATTTGTGGCTCAGTGGTTCACTTTCTCTAAAAGCCTTCAGTGTCTGGGGATTTTGATAGAAGTCAGGAGCAAGCTGCGTAAGCTAAGTGTTAGGCGGCAGTATATATTTCACTACAGTCTGCTTGGAGTCTCAGATTTAGCATCTATAACGTATGATAAAAATGTATTTTAGTGTTTGATCATGTGTCTCCATGATTTTCTCATTACTGTGTCACCTTTGAACTCTCTCTCTCTTTCCTTTGCTACAGTTTGTGTTTGTGTATCAGAGAGGCAAGACTGCAGGTGGGGACATTGCTCTTGATGATATCACCATCATTCCAGGCAGCTGCTACACAGAGCCTCCCATTGATCACTCTGACAATAATGGTAACTCGGAGCACTTCTTAGATACTTCATCTCAATTTCCTCATGTCTATCACTATCATTCATATGTATCTGTGCAGTATTTTAGCTTTTCCTAGAACTGTACTATTCTGGACAGGGACCTCTGATGTTGTGCCTGGAATCTGCTGGAGCCACTCTTCCAGTTTTGAGGTTACAGCTCCTAATGCTCCTATTACCACTGGGACCACTTTGGGCTTTACCTTCCACATTTGCTCCAGGTGTTCCTTTAGCCCCTGGTACTTCTCTGTTTTCCCATGCTCCTTTATCCTGATGTTGCTGTTTACTGGGATTGCCACATCTATCACAACTGTGGTCTTCTGTTCTTTGTGAACTGGTTGGTTGGCCAGCAGCTGCTTGTCTGTTTGGAACTGGAAGTCCCACAGGACCTCAGGCCTTATGTTCTCAACCACCTTTGGTGGTGTCCCCCATTGGGACTTGGGGACTTCTAGCCCATATGTGGCACAGATGTTCCTGTACACTATCCCAGCCACTTGGTTGTGCCTCTCAGTGTGCGCTGTTCCAGCTTGCATCTTACATCCTACTACTATGTATTGGATAGTCTCTAGGGCACCTTTGCACAGTCTGCAACTTGGGTCCTGCCGGCTGTGGTAGACTCCTGCCTCTAGGGATTCGTGTCTTGACATCAGTGGCATCTATATCCTTCTGTAGCCAGCTTATTATTCCAGCTGGTTATCTGATGATCAGTAGAGAGTATGTATTGATGCCTTGAATCTTATTTCTACTGCTCAGGTGGCTTCTCCGCACTCGTTTTACCTTTTGGAGGTATTTGACTGTTGCTGACCTTCGTGCATCTTTATCATGGTTCCCATTGGCCTGTGGGATACCCAGGCACTTGTAGCTATCCTGTATATCTGCTATTCTGCCTTCTGATAGCTCCACCCCTTCAGTCCAGATCACCTTCCCTCTCTTTGCAACTATTCAGCCACACTTATCCAGACTGAATGGCATCCCAATATCCTCACTGTAGAATCTGGTGAGGTGGATCAGTGAGTCAGTGTCTCGCTCACTCCTGGCATACAGCTTGATGTCATCCATTTACAGGTGGTGGCTCACTCGACTCCTAAATCTATATTCGTATCCACTCTTAGTGATCAGCTGGCTTAGGGGGTTGAGGCCTATGCAGAACAGCAGCGGGGACAGTGCATCACCTTGGTATATTCCACACTTGATGGTGACTTGAGCAATTGCCTTGGAGTTGGCCTCCAGTGTTGTCTTCCACAGTCCCATTGAGTTCCTGATGAATGTTATCAGTGCACTATTAGCCTTGTACAGTGCCAAGCACTCCAGTATACATGTGTGGGGCATTGAGTCGTAGGCTTTCTTGTAGTCAATCCAGGCGGTGCTCAGGTTGGTCTGCCTGGTCTACTCCTGGTGTACTGCTCTATCAACCAGGAGCTGGTGCTTTGGCCCTCTGGTATTATTTCCAATGCCCTTCTAAGCTGTATTGACTCATGTTCCTACTCAGCTTGGTTGCCAGAGAGGAGCTTCCATGTTGTGGAGAGGCCGGTAGTTTGATGGTGTCATACCCTTGTGGGGATCCTTCATGATCAGGGTTGTTCTGCCCTGTGTTAGCCAGTCTGGATGAGTACCTGCTGTTAGCAGCCCCTTATTTGTGCTGCCAGGCGATCATGGCATGCCTTTAGCTTCTTCAGCCAGTAGGCGTGGATCATGTCAGGTCCTGGTGCTGTCGAGCTCTTCATTCTGGAGATTCGTTGGTGGATGTTTGCCTTTGTGATGTTGACTGGCTCTTGCTCTGGGAGGTTGCTGTGGTCTGCTTGTAGGTCCACCAGCCACTTGATGCTGGTGTTGTGTGATGCCTCTTTCTCCCAGATATTCTTCCAGTATTGCTCAGTTTCAGCTCTGGGTGGGTCTGCCCTTATGCCATTCTTTTCATGTAGCTGAGAGTATACCCTGGATGGATCTTTGGAGTACTGGTTCTCTGGTATATCTCTTCATCCAAATGGTTTCCAGTTTCTTGCTGTACCTCTTTTTCACCCAGAACCTGTCTCTCATGACACCCTTCTGCACCTCAGTTAACCGACTAATATCCTTTCGGGCTTCCAGCCTTCTTCTCTACAGGGGCGACTTCCTCTACTTGCATCCTTGATCCTATACTCAAGTGCCTCTAGGAAGACTGTGGCAGTTGGGTGGCTACCTTGAGTCTAGCCACAATCTTCATCCTCAGCTCAGTAGATCAGAATCAGAATCAGAATACTTTATTAATCCCAGAGGAAATTATGTAGATGCAGCTGTCATTGCAGGTGGCTGGGCATCATCTAGTTCAATACCACTGCTCTCTTCTACCATTGTTGGCTCATTATTTCCATACTGCTCACTACTGTTCCCATTGTACTGTAACCTCTGGATCTCCAACTTTGATAGTAGCTGTCTCCTCTTGTCTCCTACTACTACTGTTATTACACCACTAGGTGCTTCTTGGTCAGTGTGAATGTTGGCTTTTTTCTCATCCATAGTTCCCACATGTGTTGCATATAACCCCTCTCATTGGGTTGGTTGGCATAGTAGCATTCCATCATTTCTGTATTATCAGTCCTTGTCAATGTATGGCTTGTTTCAGTAGCCTGCTTCTCATCATCATTCCTCAAAACCTGACGCGGACCTTGTTAATGTAGGCGACATCCGGGGTATATGTTTCTCGCTCATATTTCAAGGTAGGTGGGTAGCATGGGGTGGCCTGGGGACCATTGCCTGGCTCGGATTCCAACCCCAATGGTAGTGTCACCACTCCACTATCCAGCTACTCAGCAAGCCCATTTTTCAAATGGGTCACAATTATATATAATTTGACTTTTGATAGCTTGAAATTAATTTTTAAAATGAAACAAACAGGAGAAAAAGCTGAATATGGATACATGTAAATGCAGATGATAGATTTAACAGACAATTTGACATATATACTGTATGTCTGTCCACAGAGCAGTGCTTATAGGACTGAACAATGACTACAACAGTGTCACTCATTTAGGTGCTTTTATCTATCTTCACTGATAATAAGAAAAACTTTGAATATTATCAGCATCATCCTTTCAGAAGAATGAAATATTAGAAAAATACACTCAGTTAATTCCTTACATAAATGATTAACAGTAAGCTGTTTGAATGTGCATTCATCATGGTTCTCTTTGTGTACAGGTATGATTGCTGGCCTTGCAGTTGGGCTAACTCTTTTGGCTGGGATAATCATCTTCATCATCCTCGCTATGCGGAACCGGAATCATAATAAAATGTACATTTAACATAAGTAATTATTGATGTAACATCAGGTGCACAATAATGATGAATGGTCATTTTTGGCGTTTGGTAACATTTGTGCTTTGTGTGTCTCAGGAATCAGCAGATACTTGTGAACGATGATGCGCTTAACCAGAACTCAGTTTTTGATCTGTATGACTGCAGAATAGATGTAAGTAAGCAGGATGTGGTAACAGGAAACCTGGTTTTACATCGGATAACTTAAATATGTTTCCTTCAAGGGCACGCAACATGGCACTGAATCTGACTTCTCCTTCTTCAACAAGGTTTACGATCCATCACTGCATGCAGGGGAGGTCATCACTTCCTCATCTGATGCTTAGTCTAGATGTTTTTCCTTTGAAGCAAATAAAATAATTAAAGTTTAACTGATATATATATATATATATATATATATATATGTTAATTCCATTAAATTAAGTAAATTAAATTAGACTGTCTGAATGTAAGCAGTCATTGCATCCCCCTGGTGGGCCCTGAAGGTACTGCAGGCTGGCCCTGAGGAGTAATTTACAATAAATAAATAAATAGATTTATATATATTTATATATTTTTTAAAATGTGATTTAAAAATTGAATTTTTAAATCACATTTTAAAAAATACATTTAAAATTGCCTTTAAATTACCTACATTAAAAAAAGGAAACAGCAGTAGTAGAAGAAAGCCACTGTATTTAAAAATGAAACATTACTTTTAATTTTCTGACCCATTTTTCCACCTTCAGCATCCACAAACTAAAATAGGTGAACTGGCTATCAGGTGCAAGAAGTAAAGCTGCTGACTGCAAGTCGTCAAAAAAATCAAAATGAATCAATGAAAAACACAGTGAAGGAAATACTTCATCTTCTGCTTGTGTGATGATCAGAGTTGCAAGTAAAGGTTTGAGTGGGTCACAGAAGATTTTCAGATTTTGAAATGAGTCGCAGCCCATTTGTGTGAAGTTTGGGAATGACTGCTGTTGATGAATGTGAATATATTGGTGACTGTTTTTATAATTATATGTACAGGATTATTAAGTACATTGAAACTGCTTATCTGCAAATTAGCATCTGCTGTATCTTGATGGTGAATTTAATTTTCATTGTTTTAGATTTTTGCTGTACCAGCTCTCCTGTCACATTTTAGACATTACTAAATCTTTAATCAAATGACAAATTCTGAGTTCAATTTTTTTGCAAAAACTTACGGTTTTCTTATTTTAGGAAACTATACATTCTCCTGTTATAGTGTTATAGAGGGTAATTTTTTCTGCAAAGGATCTGAGGATGTTCAAAAGCAGTAAATATGACTTATATACAAAAGAGATTTGGGGCTGTGGTAGTGGCTCAGTGTCTGATTGCATTACTGAGATTTATTGCAGTGTCAACCTAATATCCAGTGGTGCAGCACAAAAATGTGAGTCGTCTACATCTACAAACTTTGCAGCAGTCTCCATTCAAAATGTTTACTATGGTTATATTAGCATCAACATGCAGTTGAAGTACCACATCTAAAAATATTCCTTATGAAGGATGGCATTTTTCCAACTGCTCATGAGAAGTATTTTCTTAGGTTTTTATGTTCAATTCTCAAAATAAATATTTAATTAAACAAAAGACTAAATGTGTTTTCCTTTTTAAAAAAGTAAAAGACAACAGTTATTAAGTTGTCTTCACAGTCCAGAGGTTGTTTTGTTTTTGTTTTTGTTTTTTTATATTTCTGTGAATGCAGTTTCTAATGGCATGGGTGGCTTTCTCTTGTTGTTTATGAGCTATTTACACCAGAAGTATCAGTGGAAAAAAACTCATTTGTCACAAGAATTGTTAACAAATAGGTCACCTGTAATTTACTAGGCTTTCACACACTGATTTATTTAACAGTAGGAATATTATGGTCAGTTTCTGGCTTCACAGAATGTGAGTAAGGGCTTAGTGTGACAGTGAAGTTGATTAATGCAGCCATTACATTTACTATTGACAGTAGAAAACCTAGAGAACACACAAGATGAAAATTGTCTGTTTTATTTTCTTCTTGAAAACATCGATAGTTTCTACTGAGATAAGTTAATGAATTTACAGCGCACTGCGATGTGCTCTCTCTGTTGATATAAATCAGTGAAGCTCACCCAACAGTCTTTCATTCTCTCATTCCCTCTCATCTGACAGTAATGATTCAAATATGATGTTTAAGTGAATGGATAGCCTATCCACAGCTAAAATAATAATGATGGATCAGGTATTGTCTTCTTAATTTACACACTCATGTGTATACTCTTGTAATAAATAGAAGCGGTAGTATTAAAAACATTCAGCTCTGTAATTACAAGGCCCAGCCTAAATTAGTTCTCTGGCCCATCCAAAATTAGAATCCTGACACCTATCCTGGTGCATATTTCAGAAACTTGACCCATAACGTAAAAAAAAAATTCAAGTATGATGACTGAAGTACTCTGATCTTCTGTGGGTACATTCTTTGCTACCCAATTTTTAAAAATCCTGGAAACACACCTGCTTGCAAGATAAGCTAATAATCTGTGTGCAAGACAGAGAGAGAGAAAAAAAAAGATTTAATGGAACATCAGGGACTTTCTTTTTTATTTTCATTTATTTAATTGACTATTAAAAAATAATAATGATATCTAGAACTGGGGCTTTGTGGGGCCCCTGCTTGAGTTAGAGAACCTCACTAATACGCCCCTGTTTCAGTTCAATGAACCCA
>VUQS01035898.1:3275-13563 GCA_015108495.1 Heterochromis multidens
AAATGGTCTCCCCCCCCCCCCCCCCCCCCGAAATTAGTTAGAGTGGACTTAATGGCAGACTAAAGATGGAAATGCAGTTTAATCATTTGGCATCTGTCCAATATCAGGCTAGGGGATCACCACATTGCTCTAAAATCTTATGCAGCTGTTGGGTTGTTACAGACTGTGATCGCAGCACATGATTCACATCATTTTCAAACACATCAAGCCATTCAGCGACCCCTGTGCTTTTTATGGAAGCATCTGCATGCGTTATGTTTCCCCACTTATTTATTCAGGCTTTTCCTTTAATTTGTCACTCATCTACATCTGCAATCTACTACAGAGAGCATCCGCAATGTGTTATCAGCTTATTCTTGCTGTTTATTCACCTCATCTGCCTCAGTTGCCATGTTACACCTGCAAGGAAATCATCACTACCAGAGAGAACAGATGTAGGTGTGTAGATTTAGATCTCATTTTATACAGCCGCAGGCTTTTGCAGTTGTTTCTGTGACAGCTTCTTAATTACATTGTGGGGCAGAACACTTTATTTCCTAAAAGATTACTTACTTTAAAGCTTTTCTGTTTGGTCAACGGTGTAATGTTGGAGGGATGAGAGCAATTAATAAAATGTGATGTGGATCATGGAGTGCGTGCGTGACTGTGTGTAAATGGGAGGACAGATGGACTCTGGTCAGATGCTGTGGATCATTAAACACAGATGAAGGACAGACAGAAGGCTGACTTGCCTCCGGCCTGCTCTCCATTCTCCTATGTCAGTCTCGCTCACCTCTTTGTGTCTCTCTGAGTCTGACTTTCTTATCGGTGACTGCTCCTCCAACATTAACAATAATGCTGTTATCGTAAGCTCACATACAACTTCATTACCCTGGTACCACTTTCCTTTCTATCCCCTCTATCTTCAACCTTTATCTGTGTTTTCTCCTTTCTCAGTGGTTACGGTGGACAGAGGAAGGACCATTACTATCACAAAAGATGAACTGGAAGGTGAGAATGCTTTATTTTTATTTCAGTGCATAATTTTGTCATAAAAACAACCCGCTTGAACATTTTCACCCTTGATTTAAAATGGCATCCATGTTTTACAGGCACGCATGGTGCCTCCTCTTTGCCTGTAGGGTCCCTCAGGGTTTGTGGCTTAATGCATCTTCATATTATATTTAACAATGAGCTGCAGTAATTGTATGGCTGTAGCAATGAGCATTTGCTCCATTTACAGAAGTGAAAAGAATGAACAGTCCCTGGTGGTGTCCTGGTAAATGCACATAATGGCTCGAGGTAGTGTGAATGGCTGCAAAGAGGGCTGATAACCTTGGCAATGTAACCCACAGACAGAGAGAGATAAAAGGAAAGCAGGAGGAGGAATTTGTGTCTTTGGAGCCAACTAAAACATGTAGCAAAGGGAGTGCATTTATACTCTATTCTGTTCTTCAGTGGAGGTTTAGAGTAGAAAGAGTGTGTACATGTATAATAGAGAAATGCATGTGTGCAGCTTTTACAGAAGTCAAATGACATAACAGTGCAACATCCTGAACTTTTGAGATCAGTCTTCATCCAGACTGACTGTGTTGCAGTACACATAACTTCAGACACTCATACACACAGATTTTAAATGATGCATGTTGTGTGTAGAATAAAGAATCAACATATTTGCACAGGTTATATACTTCAGAGCTGTGGGAGGGTTGGAGAGAAACTAAGCTGAAGGACTGTGATTCATGTAGTTTGCTGATGCTGTTTCACTGACCTTTGATCCTCTAAAATTAAACTTGGATCCTTTTTTATTATTTATGATTGACCAAAAATTGTGACGTTTGGACGTGTGACCTTTGTTTAACTTTTGAAGGGGGAGTGCATGACATAAAATGTTTGAGAACCATTGAATTATGGCCTTTAAGTACAATGACAGAGGTACTTTTTTGTCTTATTTTGACTTTCTAAAAAGGGGGCTCTGGGTTTGAAAAGTGGAGCAAATGCAGACAAACCTCAAAACAGGTTGCAACTTTTGTAGACTCTGTCCAAAATAAATAAATAAATAAATAAATATGTTTGTTTAATTAATACAAAAGCAAAATATAAAAATGACACTGTACTTTTATTAGGGGTCAAGTACTTTTAAAGTGATCTGGTTGAACTGATTGATGTCACGCTAATCTTGGCCTGATATCTAGCATCCAGATATTATTGCAGCTTAATACCAGAGACTTTATATGAGAGAAACATGGCACTCAAAGAATCCTTGATTGGAATCCATGGGAAAATTGTGCAACACTAAATATGATGGGAAAACAATGTTATGCATGAAATCTACGCCATAGCTACATCGTAACCACAAATCCCTCTGAAAAACTACAATAATATACAAAACTACAATAATATACATAATATACATAATATAAGATAAAACTTCAATCTCCCATGTAGAATCATTATGTGTAAATAATAAAATACTAAACACATTAATGTTTGACATTTACAGCTGTGCTGTAGTCATCTTCTTTTGAACTGAGGTCAGGTGACTGACTTCACCAATCAAGTACATTCAACTTACTGTCCCTAAATGCTCATTTTAGCTGCACATAAAACATAATTGTCCTACTGTTTAGTTGTAAAAATGTGCATAAAAATGACTCTAGATTGTTTGCACAATATTAATTTGAATGCCTTTAAACAGAGGTTGATTGCCAGCACTTTTAAGAGCCACAAAAATCAAATCATTTATCCCTTAAATTAGCATATTCAACAGTCAAACAATGCAGCATTCAATAAAAGTGAAATGCTAAAAATGAAATGGCATGGTAAAGCTGCAACATACATAGACCATTAAAAAAAAATCACTGTGCATAACATCCCTGTTATGGACAATATTTGATAATTTGATTACCAAGCATTGTTGGCTTATTTTGCAAGCCTGTGTTTTAAAGCTCACTCCTGAAGGCATCGTTGCAAGCTCATTATGAAGCACATGTGTGGGGTTATTAGTGATGGCATGGCTTTTACTATGTACTTGTTTTTTATAGAGCTGTGTCAGGGATCTTTGGATTTTGGCAATAAATTCTAAACCAGTGTTAATCACTCTTTGTAGCCTGTTCTTGTTTTCCTGGAGCAACAAATGAAAGAAATGCTAACATACTTTAAATAGAGGAGGTAAAATATGTTATAATTATTCTCTGTTCTACCCTGCTGAGAAAAATCATACAGCCACTGATAAGCCTGCTTAATAATATCTGTGTTCTCAGTAAACTTTAATTTCTCTTCACAAATACCACCAAAATTTTTGTATGCCTTCACAATTTCACAACATTCATTATGAATAGCTGTTACCTAAAAATGGGTTTTAAGGAGCTTATCATTGCTTTTGTCTGTCGTCAGCAGATTTTACTACATGTTTTTTTTCATAACCACTGAGGCACTATGTAAAATAGAAGAAGAAAAAAAACACACCGTGTCCTGCTGGTTAGATACTTCTCTGTATGCACACAAAGGATTGCTGGCTCTACCATCTCTCTCTCTTCACTGCACTCTTTCTGCTGTGAGCTCCTCTCTGATCCACACTGCAGCTCTACAAGCTCTACAAGGGATACAAACATACAGACACAGATGGGGCACTTCTGGCTAAATCTGAACACTTCTATTGTCCTTGAATCACTTGGAGTGTCACTGAAAGTATGCTGACTCAAGCTATTTGGCTATATGTTATCTGCTATACTTAGGTATTAGAAAAGGAGGTGAAACTGTGGTAGCCAGGTGCTGTATATCTCACCCACTGTGTGCTCGACACAAATTCAGCAGCAAAGCATTTTAATAGAAAGAGAATCAAAAGCAGCATCTCAGCCAGCACTTTTTGGATTTTCATTCTCATTGACCTTGTTCTAACTTTTATCTTCGTCATCCTCTGCCTCCTACTCCTGTCTTTGCTCTCTCTAGGTCGAATCAAAGCTCCTTTTCCTCCCACAAATGTCCACGCCTGCGAGGTGAACGACACCTACGTGGTGCTGAGCTGGACCGAGCCTGAACCCAGAGGCAGGGAGCCGCTCACCTTCTATGTGGAGCGGGTCAGTCACAGCACATAAATATTCATATTACAACAACTCAGAAGACCCTGATTGGCTACAGGCATCCCAGAGGCTCTTAGTTAAAATCTAACTTATTTCATCTTATGGGATCATAAGTGAAGTTTTAGTACATCTGCTAAAATCATGTTACTCTTCACCATTTCTGAGTACAATGTAAACTTAAAGAAAAATCTCTCACCTTTGTAGCAGCTGGTAGAAAAACTACTCACAGCGACTTGAAACTGGTTTGAAAAAATTGATTCGTCACATGTATTCCATAGTAGAATATCTCCTGACTGTTTAATGGTAAAAAATTGGACATCATAGAAGGTTTTCAGAACTTCTTAGCTGGTGTAGTTATGGAATGCATGCAATACATCTGAAACTGGAGAGTTGGCTGCTGAAAATGCATTTAGTAATGTTTATCAAATATCACATATCAGATGCTTATTTTTATCAAGTTGATTTTTTTTTTTTTTTGATCCCCTGTTTAAAAAAATTGCCTGCTCTGTAAGTCTGAAAGCTGAAAAGATCGGAAGTCGGAAGGCTGAAAGATTAGGAAATCATGCAATAGTTTAGATTCTGATTTCTAAGATGGCTGAATAATTTAGATAAACCAATACAGTTTGACTTACAAATCTAGGAAATCAGACTAACTGATTGCCTTCTGTGAAGTTTTACAAATTGGTTTTTATTTCATTTTGAAAAGACCTGCCTCTAAATTAAGAATTGATGCATCTGTGGGAAATGGACAGCAGTAAAATAATTTACATTAATTTGAGCCGAAGATGCTTTACTCTATAATTATACATTAAAAATTGTAATGGGGCTGTGTAAAATGAAAACCCAGCAGAATTTTCATCAGAGTCTGCAGTTTCTCCTTGACTTTATGAAGCATTATAGCATGTTTCAGCTAATTGCTTCCATTTTACTGCAGCTTTAGTGTTTTGGTTCAGTCCCGAGTCACATAGCATCATTGTTGGCTGCAGAATGCATGCAGCTGTTTCCAGCAAATGATAGACTCAGTGTACTCTACCTGCTCAGCACCAAACAGAATGCAAAGATCGCATCTAGCTGGAAACCACAGCATTTAGCAACTTAAAAGCTCAGCAGCTGTTGGAGGGCAAACCAGAGCTAAAAGGTTAGTGAATATTAGACTTTCAGGTTTCCAACTAGAGTTTAATGTTGCTCTGTAGATGCTGGATTATTAGTTGCATCTTAAGGAAACGATGATCCAGAAAATTACTACTATTACTTTTAAGATTTTTGAACTTCTTTATTACAGAAAATGTGAAAATAAACACTCACATTTAGTAACACATACATCTACTAAGAGACACTGAAAGATATCCACATTAAAAACACAATCAAATATACTCTCACCGGCCACTTTATTAGGTACAACTTCAAATATCTAATCAGCCAATTACACAGTAGCATCTAAATGCATTTAGACATGTAGAAATGATCACAGAATGGGGAAGAAAGGTGACTTTGAACATGGCATAGTTGTTGGTGCCAGATGGGCTGGTCTGAACATTTCAGAAACTGCTGATCTACTGGGATCTTCCCACAAAAATGTCGCTGTGGTTCACTGAGAATAGTCTAAAAAAAGAGAAAAAGAGAAAATGTCCAGTAAGCAGCAGATCTCTGGGTGAAAATGCCCTGTTGATGTCAGAGGAGAATGGCCAGACTGCTTCAAGATGATAGGAAATCAACAGAAACTCAAATAACCACTCGCTACAACCAAGTTATGCAGAAGAGCATCTCTGAACAGACAACATGTCAAATCTTGGAGCAGATGGGCTACAGGAGCAGAAGACTACACGGGGTACCACACAACAACACAAGCTGATAAATCTGCAGCAGCTGTGTGATGCTATTATGTCAATATGGCCCAAAATCTCTGAGGAATGCTTCCAGCACCTTTTTGAATCTGTGTCACAAAAAACCAGGGCACTTCTGAAGCCAACAGGGGATCCAACCCAGTACTAGCAAAGTGTACATAAAAAAAGTGTCTCAGTGTATATAATACTCTCTCTCATATACAAATATTACAAGTATAAATATCTAACAGACCACAGTTGTAATTAGTAATACCTTCACATCCAGTGAACACAAGAATCAATGTACTTGCATCATTACATCCCCTTTGTTGTGTTTGGGAAGTTCGGAGCTGGAACGTGAGTCAAATTAACAGCAGGCTGCTGACAACAGCACTAATTAAAGAGACAGAAGGAGAAGAAATACACACCCACATATACTTCAGTGGTGTCAGTTTAACTGGGACTTTACTATCTTATTAAAAGCAAGCAGACCTTGATGTTGCTCTTACATGCCATATTCTCTGGCATCAGGAGATTGAATTTTGAATTTTGCTTGCATCCAGAGTTTTTTTATTTAGTGATTGGTGGTTGACCCAAATTTGTTATATAAACGATTTGTGTGGTTTAAAATTAGTCATATCTAGGTTCAATGAATTTATCAGTATAGGTGTCCAGCACCTAGATTAAAAAAAAATAAATAAATTTTTTTCAGAGAAGTTATCAATGATGTCAAAAAAAGTTTTCTCCAATATATTAGAGTGCATGGACTGCCCGGTCTCTACAATAAAAAAGCGCCTGCAGGCTTTCTAATATCAGTCCAGGCACTGAACAGCTTCCAGCTCCAATAATCAAAAAACTGCCACAGGAAATAGATCTTTGTTGAAGCTTTATAAGTTACTGAGGTAATAAAACTGTCAAATCTGTCAAAGGCATCTGAAATTACTAAAAGTCTGCAGCTTCACTTCCCCTTATATAATGAAGAGAACATTCAAATATCTTCGCCCTTGAGCAAGCACTTTATAATCACTGAACTCTTGGAACACATCCTGTTCTAAACAGAGACTTGGGGAAAGAAATGATGGTAATACAGAGCAGGACAACAGAAAAGTTAATGCAGACTATAAAGTAGACACTGCATGATGATGGCTAACTGACAAAGATGAAGAAAAGATGTCAAGATGAGTGACTGGTGGTCTACAATTAGCATATCTACCAATCTGTCTATTTTTTTTTTTTTACTTTATCCTGGCATATTTTCCTTTTTTTCACATTTTTCTGCCTTTCTAAATCAAAGTATCATTGTCTGTCACTCCAAACTGTGCAGATTGAATCCACCTGCATATCTTAAGGATACTGAATAATGAAGATGTCCTTGAGATAGATAGCACTTTGGAAATTAACTTTTTTAATTGTTTTCTAATGCTGTACCTGTTTCAGTCCCTGGCAGGAAAAAACAGCTGGGAGATGGTCAGTCTGGACATAGTGGTAAACTCTCCCAGGTTTCCAGTATTTGACCTGGTGAAGGGCAAGCAGTACTACTTTAGAGTTCGCTCCGTCAACAAGTACGGTGTCAGTGACCCCTCTGAGCCGAGCACACCAATCTCCCTCGGAAAGCCACAAGGTGAGATTGAATATGTTATGTATGTACCGGTAGCCATTTATTACTCTGCCTGTTGTAAAGGTCACTTAGATTTTAAAGAGTGCCTTCGTAGTTCAGCATTTCCACACAGAACCATGTTTCTCCTACTCTAGCTGTTCACTCGGAACAGATCACAGTTTGAATCTAAGGAGTCTTAGTGGAAAGAAATAGAAAAAAATGCCTCCAATAATTAAGCTCTTATTATTTACTTATTATTCGATTATTTACCCTTGAACGTGGACCCTTTTGAATAAATCATAGCATGAGACATGTAAGTCTTATGGGACAAACAATCTTACCATAATACACAAAATCCTTGTCTGTGCTTGTTCATGTCTTTCGCCGCCAACTCCTCAACTTGGCACACAGGCCCCTGAAGGTTCTTATCTATACCAGATCTTATGATGTGGTCATGTTGCCTAGCAACCACCTAGCTGGATAAAATTACCTGTTCTTAGCATTATGAAAGCATTGGATCATTTTTATGTCACCACAGTAACATCTAATTTATATCCACAAAACTTTAATTTTACATGATATATTGTGATGTCATCATGTTGCCTAGAAAACACCTAGCAACGGACTAAAATTACCTGTTTTTGGCATTCATGTACCTATTGTTTTAATTTCATGACAGTAACACTTTGATTATAAAACTGAAAACTGAAGTATACACGCCTAGCAATGAGCTAAAGCAACCCATTTTTAGCATATAAACAACATCTACCATCCTCATTTTTTACTGTTCTCAATGTGATTAAGTATATCAGTTCACCAACAGCACAAACAGGCCAAACAATACAGGATCATGGCCATGTACTAGTATTTATAAAACACCAGTATTTAATGCTATTTCTTTTCCATTTCTTTTCTTTAAAAAAAATCCTTTGGTGCTTGATTTATAGAATTGTAACTAACGTTTATTTTTGAATAACTGAATAATAATGGTTAAAAAATGCCCATCACAAAAGGGTAACTTCTTCACAATTCAATACCCAAACTAGTTTACTATCATGGAGAAAAGCGACAAATCTTGACTAAGCAAATGATCGGCTACTTGTTTTCAGTGCTTTCAGTGCTTTCAGTTAATGAATTAAGGCTGATTTGCAGGTACTCTCTGGAAGTTTCTTGCAAAGAAAATAAGTTGTGTTTTCAGTCAGTGTTTTTCACCAACTCTGTGTGTACCCTTGTGGTCTAACAAATGTGTTGCATTTCCTTCCTCTTAAAATATTTAGTCCAGTGGAATGTTCCCAAAATTTTGTGGAACAAAGCAAAGCAGTGTTTTTCATAACCTCTAGGGTTTCCCACATATGAAATGGATTATTGTATAAAAAAACATTTCGCTGCAAAGTGGTGGATAACCCATAAACAAAAAAGTGCAAAATATACCCAGGCAAAATGGGAGATGCTCCACGCGAACGCATGTCATTCAATAATGCAAGCTCTGATTTCTCCCAAGTTGACTGTGACAGAGAAAAGGGGTCCTCTACATGTCTGAAAAACAGAATGTGAATATCTTGATGCACTGAGGAAATACTGCACTACAAACACAGATGTTTAATAGGCAGAATTTTCAGATATATGAATCTGTGATGAATTTATTCATTTACTTTTTGGCAGTCTTAGCTGGGATTGTCCCAGAAACACCAACCGGGGTTTGCTGGACAGATATCACTCTGTCAAATCCAAGAATATATGATATGTGACTGTATCAGGTGTAGTTAGTGTTCTACATTAAAAAGTAATGATATTGTGAGTCCACTTGAAATAACTTATAATAATTTGCACAGAATCTTCAACTGAACTGAAAAAATATGTAAGCTTTTTCAACATCATGCAACTTTTTTCTTGCTAACAGTGGACAGTGATTTTGCATTTGAAAATCATGTTTCTTTTGTTAATGAATAAATTAAAACAGAGGAAATTTATTATTAATTTTTTTTTCTTCCTGACCTTCTTCACCTTATCTATCAATAGTGTTCTTTTTTCTTTTGAAGAGTAGAGTTTCTACACAGTTTCTACTCCTATGCACTCTATAGAATCCACTATTTTATGTGCATAAAACTACCAATAACTACTAGGAGAAACAAAAGTCCTCCTCTTTTTTTGGTTGCACATTGAATTTTCATTTTTGGGGCTGGGTACCCAGAGAAAACCCACGAAGGAACAGGGAAAACATGCAAACTCTGCAAAGAAAAGCCCCAGCCAGCCAGTCGAAGCCAGGACCGTCTTTCTGTAAGGTGACAGTGCTAACCATTGCACCACTGTACCACAACATTATAATCAGTTCAAGAAAAAATGTGTTGTTTATTAGGATAACACAGGTTTTCAATCTTCTAAATCCCAGCCTTTACAGGCACATCACTGTGATTGTTGGTGCATTTCTGGCACCTGTAGCTCAAGTATAGGTGTGTGTATGCACAAGACAAACAAGACAGGGAAACACTCATGAAGTCATTGTTGTGTAATGCTACTCTAGATTATTTCAATATGGAGAACAACAACAAAGTTACAATCTGCAAAATCAACTGTGGTCCAACTCCTGAGAAGATTATTGATAGAAACATGGCTTTGCATGTTCAATTTTCAGTGCATTTCATTAATCTTTTCATTTTAACCTACTTAATGAGCTACAGTAGATGGGGTCTATTCTATCTTGTAGTCAATTTTCATTTGACCATTTTAAGTTTCATAGTTTTTGCTGATCTTTTTTTTTTTTTTTTTTTTTTTTTTTTTCCTTCTTTTTCTCTTTTTTTTTCTCTCTC
>VUQS01035900.1:0-24698 GCA_015108495.1 Heterochromis multidens
ATCATGCTGTGGGGATGTTTTTGACTAGTCATGGTCGAGGGAAAGATTAATGCAGCAACGTACAGGTACATCCTTGATGATAACCTGCTCCAAGGAGCTCTGGACTGGTATGATGGTTCATCTTCCAACAGGACAACGACCCTAAGCACACAGCCAAGATAACAAAGGACTAGCTTCAGGACCGCTCTGTGGATGTCCTTGAGTGGCCCAGCCAGAGCCCAGACTTGAATCCAATTGAACATCTCTGGAGAGATCTGAAAATGGCTGTGCACCGACGCTCCCCATCCAACCCGATGGAGCTTGAGAGGTTCAGCAAAGAAGAATGAGAGACTGCCCAAAAATAGGTGTGCCAAGCTTGTAGCATCATATTCAAAAAGACTTGAGGCTGTAATTGCTGCCAAAGGTGCTTCAACAAAGTATTGAGCAAAGGCTGTGAATACTTATGTACATGTTATATTTTTGCTTTTTATTTTTAATAAATTTCAAAGAATTTCAAACAAACTTTTTTCACTTTGTCATTATGTGGTATTGTTTGTGGAATTTTGAGGTGAAAAATGAATTTAATCCATTTTGGAATAAGGCTGTAACATGACAAAACGTGGCACAACTGAAGCGCTGTGAATACTTTCCGGTTGCACTCTATACTGGCTCTGTGGAGGGAAGGGGGATGGGGGAAGAGAATGGGCAGGCGGTGGTTTGGTGGGGAGCGAAAGCGTGATGCCGTCAGTCAGACAAGATGCGACTATATAAGGACAGAGCAGCAGGAAGCGGGGATTTCTCTGCAGAGTCATGTGACTTCCAGTTACAGCGATGCTCTTTGCGCGTGTACGTGTATGCACACACACACACACATGCTTAGATTTGCATGTATTATTTATGAAGCTGTTTGTTTTCCACTTCAGAATCTTGCACATTAACACATCCCTGTGTCATTTTAAATCTCATTTTGATGTCAGTTTAATTTCAGTTGATGAAAATTTTATCAGGATCAAAACTGTGCTTCACCTTAGTAATATCACAGGAAACCTGTGAGTGAACAGGACAGGGTTTCAGTACCAGGATGCATCTTTGGTCTTGACTGGAGTTATGAAAAGAATAATTATTAATATGCAGGACTTCTACATGCACATCCTGTACTAATGTGCACATCATGCAAATATATACTGACACTTACTTCAGCCTCAACAATAACCTCCTGCTTAATATTGTGTAGGTTCTCATCATGCTGCCAAAACAGCTCTGAATTGTTAGTGCATGGATGCTGGACCTCTGGGGTTGTCTTGTGGTGTCCTCCAGATCGCAGGATGGGGCTTTTTGTCAGCCTGCATGTTAACATTGCATGCAAGGTGTCTTTTGATGTTGATGTCTTGATGGTGTCTTGTGGTAATATCAGCAATGAGAGTTAAAATCCTGTCCTGTTTTAGAAACCTACAAAGTCCGTGTTAGGAGGATGGATGGATAGCAGAGGTGTATGTCACAGGTTTATCAAACAGATGGCTGTGACTACTGTCCCATTTGGATTTTTGTGTTTTGCTTTTTTCCCCACCCACTGAGTGATTTCATTTGCACTCACTGGTTAGGTTTAGTCACTAAAATTACGTGGTTAGATTTAGTTAGAGAACACAGTTTGGGTTAAAATATCCTCCTTCACAAGAGTAACCCTGCACAATGATTATGACGAGTTGGGAGTGACAGCTGTAACCTAGTGCGTCACACAATGCCATCAGACTTGGTACGTTGGGATTTTTTTGGAAAGTGAATGGTAAGGCTGAAAGAGGAGAGTGAGAGTTCATAGCTGTGAGTTCACTGAGACTGTAATCACACTCAGTGGTGGTGTTTTTCTTCTGCAGTTGATGCAGCCTGGATGGTGTGAACACAAACAAATGTTCATCTGCTGTGACATCACCACACTAATGACAAGCGAGCAGGAAAACCCGACCTCTGACCTCCCACACTGTAAACTGGACCACAGAATGGAATCAAGCCTGCTAACACGTCACTCTGTTGCTCTCTGTCGCTCACTCTACTCCCCACTCTGATTCTGCCTCAGTCACCCGACACGCCAACCACAGCAGGAACTGAAACTCTGACCGCACACTGCAGCTCTCTTTACCACGGCAGACAAACATCTGGTTTTACCTTTTAGATTTTTAATAGTCGTTCCTCTAGCGCCACACTCAGGACCAACTTTATAAATCAGTAGGCTGTTTGTTATTTTTCTTTTATAAGACAATATTTACATATATGCAGATGACACTCAGTTTTATGTTTTAGCATCACTCGACCCGCAATATCGCCTGCACAAAGCAATTATCACTTTGCTTCTTGAATCAAGTTTGAATCAAGTTCTTATTATTAATTCATTTCAATTCAATTCAATTTTATTTAGATATCAAGGCGCTATTACAGTGAAGCTTTAAAGTAGAATTCAGCTTCAAGGCTCCTTTGGTTTGAAAAATTAACTTTCACAGTATAAATCCATAATTATTCCAGAATCCTTAACTGAAATCCTGTCCCTGCATACAACAGTTACTTTAACACTTGTGATTTTAGTTATTTCTAAAAAAGCATTATAGCTTGTAAGGACCCTTTTTTAAAGGGGGATGATTCTATATGCCCTGTTTTTTTTTTTAATTATAAAAGACAGGGGATTAAAAAATATATAAAAACAAATAAAGCTGCAATCAAAGAAACCCATTAAGTGGAGGTAAATCCAGAGCTTATCTTCATGTTGTCATTTCATTTGACGAAGCTGCATGCCGGTTCTTCTTCCTCTGTGGTTAGTAATACAGAAACCGTCACCCACATTCAGCATCTGCACCCTCAGATCTGCCTACACCCATCGGCAGCTCCGACCTACTGCTGCTTTCCTCTCTGTCACGGTTCGCCCTCCGTCGGTGCATCTACTACAAGCACTTCCTGTGTGCACAAAATGTACAGCTTATACTGATATTTAACCACAGATTTGATATTGTGTTTTGTTGCTGCGGCCTTTTCAATAAACATTTTACTGAATGTCAAAGCTGTAGGAGAACACTTGCTCCTCTGCATACATTATACTGTACAAACAGTAGGTTCTGTATATATGCTGGTGCTGGTGTGTGTGTGAACTCATTGTTATTCAAAGACCAGGCTGGGAGATACTGATTGTCATGGTAACAGTGTGGGAGCTAACAGCATGAATGAAGAACACAGATTATTTTATTCAGTCCAGTCATCATTCATATTTTTACTGACTGACAGCAGCACTGGCAATGGCAGTAGTAGAGGTAAGAGTAGTAGTAGTAGCAGCAGCAGCAAGGAGTAACTTCCAGTGTGAACTGATAAGCCTGCTTCTCTCTCCAAGGTTCTGGTTTTTCCATCTTTACTTTTACAGTTTGTTAGATTCATTAAATATCTCTAAAAGAGAAACATCTCTTCTGCTTAGGTTTGAGAAGAGACAAAGTGAACACAAAGTTTGCTTAAGAGGAAGAGAGAAGAAAGCTGAATATAACCAAAGCCATTATGGTGGCACATGTTATAAATGCAAAAGCACCCCAATACATGAGCAAGGCTATGATTAAAAGAGCCTCATCTAAGTCTAATCTTTTAGACTAACAGTAGAAACAACGTTATAAGCTAAAATTAACACAACAAGCTCAGCTTTATAAAAATAATGGCTTAAAAAACACAACATCAGCATAAATAAATGTTATCATGAAAAACTAGTGAAAACCCAATTTAATCATAGCATAAAACTTAAGTTAGCATAAAAAAATGCTAACTCCTAATGTTTGCATATATAACCAATGTTAGTGTTTGTTCTAACATTGGCAAACAAAAAAAAAAGAAAAAACACCATACCATAGAAAAATTGTTACCATAGCACTGAAACATCATAAGAATCCTAAATGTGGCATAAAGAAAACAACAACATAATATCATACGGTAGGGTAGCGTGGTGATGCCATGGTTAACACTGTGACCTCACAGCAAGAAACTTCCCAGTTCAAAAGCCAGCTGGGACCTTGCATGTTCTCCTAGTGCCTGCGTGTCTTTCCTCTGGGGACTTTGTCTTCCTTCCACAGTCCAAAGACATGCGTGTTAGGTTAACTTGTGATTCGATACTGGCTGTAGATGAGAGGTAGATAAAGTGCTTAAAGTATATAGAGTAAAGTGCTGTATGAATGTATGGTTAAATGTGGCGTGTAGTCTAAAGCACTTTGATTGGTCAGTAAGACTAGAAAAAAAGCATTATATAAATGCTGATTCAGAAATTTTAGCACAGAAAAACATTCACATAAAAAATAAACACGATAAAAATCTGTCAACATAGCGATGATATAAGGAGGTTTCAGCTGGCTTAATGTACAGCTCCAATTCCGAAAACATTGGGACGCTGTCTAAAATATAAACAAAAACAGAATGCAATGATTTTCATATCTCATGAACCCATATTTTATTCACAGTAGAACATAGAAAACATATCAAATGCTTAAAGTGAGACATTTTATTATTTCATGAAAAATATTAGCTCAGTTTGAATTTGATGTTAGCAACACATCTCAGAAAAGTTAGGACAGGGACAACAAAGGACTAAAAAATTCTGTCATGGAAATTACTGATTGGGCTCAGGAACACTTCCAGAAACCATTGTCTGTGAACACAGTTCACCATGCCATCCACAAATGCAGGTTAAAGCTCTATCATGCAAAGAAGAAGCCACATGTGAACATGATCCAGAAAAGCCACTGTCTTCTCTGGGTCAAAGCTCATTTAAAATGGACTGAGGCAGAGTAGAAAACTGCTCTTTGGTCAAACAAATCAAAATTTGAAATTCTTTCTGGAAAACACAGACACTGCATTCTCCGCACTAAAGAGGAGAGGGTTCATCCGGCTTGTTATCACCACTCAGCTCAAAAGCCTGCATCTCTGATTGTATGGGGTGAACTAGTGACTAAGGAACTGGCAGCTAGCTTGCTTGGAAAAGTGCCATCAGTGCTAAAAGGTATATACACGTTTTAGATCAGCATATGCTTCCATCCACATGACATCTCTTTCAGGCCTTGCATATTACAGTTAGACAATGCTAAACCATCTCTTGCATCTGTTACAACAGCATGATGGCATAGTAGAAGAGTCCTGTGCAGAAGTGCTGAACTGGCCTGCCTACAGTCCAGACCTTTCACCAATTGAAAACATTTGGTACATCATGAAACAAAAAATACAACAAAGACACAGGACTGTTGAACAGTTAGAATCCTCTATCAGGCAAGAATGGGACAACATTCCTCTCCCAAAAGTCCAGCAACTGGTCAGTTCCCAGACATTTAGACTGTTGTTAAAAGAAGAGGAGATGCTACACAGTGGTAAACATGGCCTTCTCCCAACTTTTGACACCTTTCAACATTTCAGATTAAAAACAATTTTTCACCTGTTGCCAGGACTCGCCTGATGTTGGGGTATCCCTCAGTATGATGCCCTGCTGAGGTCAGGGTTGAGGGCTTGATTCTCTCTGCAGCTGTCTGGCAGGTCAGATCTTTCAGAGACTGAAGTGTGGCAGGTGTGAAGATGTGACACCTCTGACTGTGAGAACTTATCACCTCACTGAGTAGACACTTAGAAGTTAAAGGTCAGCTTTAACTACCTGCACCATGACCTCTGAAGAGGACAGACCCTCCTAGAGACACAAAGACCTCAGCTGTTTGACAGCAGGGAGGCTGGGAACAAAATGCACAGGGTTCAAGTAGTAAAATTACCTCCTATAGCAACAAGGAGTAATGATCATCAAGAGAAGCTTTATTCCAGCGGTGAGCAATTAATTTTCCCAAGGGGCCACATGAGAAACTGGGACTGTTGTGGAGGGCCACACCAGTAAGCTTATAGAGAGATAAAATTTTATATTGAGCAGAATTGAGTACAGCTTATCAGTGTAATTATTTACTCCAAGAATTACACCAATAAAACAAGGATCAAAAACATCATGAAGTATTTGACAGAAAGTAAGGCAAAACAGAAAAAAGCTCTAGTTTAAAGGCCTGCAGAAACCTGAGGTTTCAGCCAGTCCGCCTTAAAATAAGACAGCACACACAGTGTATTGTAGCAGTCTGTAATTAGATGTCAAATAAAGCGTTGACAGATAAATCTTCACGTCTGTTGTGGATTTAGAGTTCTGACTCTGTGCCAGTCAAAACTGGTCTGTTCAGCATGTCTGTTGAGTCTCTGGGTTCCAGGACCACGCTGGAAGAGCTGTTGGCCTGTTGTGGTTCGGCTGCTCCGTTTGCATCTTCATGCTGCACATTAGCGGTGAGCTGCTGGGATGCAGGAGCACCGTGGGAGGTTTGTGTTTCCCAGAAGACCAGCTCGGTCCAATCAGAAGCAGGAGCGGGAACCTGAGCAGAGATTTCCTGTGATGGACGTCAGCAAAACAGCTCTGATGTAAAAAGAAAAACCTGCAGCTGGACAGCTCAGACAGAAAATGCAGCGCTGACCACATTTATCCAGCTCCCAGCGTTTTGTTTGAATGAGCTACAAATTACAAAAAGGTCAAATACACACAATGAAGTGAGGATTTTCTGACAGGGTAGACTACATTTGTGTCTCCTATAATTTACCTTCACATGGTTTTTCCAGTTAAAATGACAAACATAATCTCCAGCTGATTTAGGGTTAGATGTCATTTTGACCACATGAGCTGCACTGGAGTCTGAAAACCTCACTGTGAGGTTGTCAGGGTGAATAAAAAGACAATAATTTACTTTATAGATCTATGAGTAAATATGAATTGGATAACATAACTACACACGTTATAAAAAAAAGTCACATCATCTAAACTATGAATATTTTTTAATGAAAGGAGAGTTTGGATATGAACTGGTCTTTATTGTGGCAATTGTGAGATTTAAATACAACTCTCCAGCCATGAGATCTGCAACATTATTGGCTTGGTCTTGGAGTTGAGTTGGACTGATTTTAAGCTTGTCAAGGATTACAACCAGAAAAGGGCAAACTCAAAATATAGACTGCTGACACAAAGACTGAGTTCAGGGATTTTATTTACAATGCTTGCCAATGTACAAAGATAATTCTTTGAAGGTTGAGTCTGATGCTGAAGAGCCAAAGAATGTTGGAGAGTGAACAGGCAGCTAGGTTTCTTTGTGGAAGGTATAGAGCAGAGATCAAGCTTTGATTACTGAGTTCTAGTGCAGAGAGCAGGCAAATGGTTCAAGGCCATGTAGTAAAAAAAAGGTTCCCATCAAACAAATAATCCCAGAACCAATAAATCTATTTATTAAATATTAAGCTGCTAGAAACCCAGACAGCGCCCTCCATCGCAGCATATTGCAGACATATCCTATATGCGCTGTGTGGGTGGTGGTAGCCCGTACATAGCGGAGACGTGTGTTTGCTCATTAGGTGTATTTGCTTCTCTGATGCTTTTTCTCTCTCTGTGCGACCCCACCCGGGAGGCACTGGGTAGCTTGGAAATCATTTGGGGTGCATGAGTATTGTAACTGGATAGTGAGGTGGCAACTCTACTGTCTTTGGAACGATAGCTCAGGGTTTGAATTCTAACCAGGCCATGCATCCAGTAAGGGTCCCCAGGCTAGCCCAACAAGGTCCTCATCAGGTGTTGAGAAACTAAGACATGCAGATGAGAAGTGGGCTACTGGAACAGACATACATGGAGAGGGGTATGCAACGCATGTGGGAACTGGTGTATGCTGGTAGGATTCATTTTTTAAAATTATTAGTGAGGTGATTGTTAAATTTCCTCAAACCATCTGCATTTGGAAATATTACCACCCAGCCTTATTATTAATTAAACTGTGATTGAATGTGATACCACTTTGATTGAAAAGTGGCTGGATGAGCCACTCCTTATATACTGCATGTGGGTGATTAGATGATGAAACGCAGGTGTGCCAGCCACAGATCCCACATGAACTGGTGTGCAGACACACCTACAAAAAGGACCTCACAAATGGAGAGAAACATAATGACAGAGGGAAATATAGAATGACAGAGGGAGAGAACAAGCATAAGGGAATCTTGGTAGGGCTTTTTTTAGACTTGTTTTTGGACTGTTTTGGATTTGGCTTAAGGCTGCTTTTAGACTGGATTTTGACTTAATTTGGGTTAAACTAGCATTTAGCATTCTCTGCTTTTTGTCATTTTCCCCATTTAAACCCTTGTTTTAAACTGCAATGTTTAAATTTGAAATAAAATGTTTGTCCCACAGACTGTATAAAAAGATGGCTGACACGTCAACACACCAAAATTATGGCAGAAGTCTTTCTGATCAATTACATTTCAATTATACTATATTTCAATAAGGTGAGGTCATTTGAAGATCAGAGTTTGAGTAATAAATTATTTGATGATTAGACTCTGATGAAGCTACATAGTTGAGAGGAGTCCAACAATGACAGGAAGTAGGACAGGACCCTCAGAGTCTAGATGCTGGTGGTGGCAAAGATGAAGCAGATGGAGACTTGGATGAGGGGCTCTATCTGGCGAGGATGAGGTGGAGCAGAAGGAAGGGCAAGAAAATGATTGGACCAGAGTGATGATGGCAATATTAAGTTTGAGTTAAGTTAATTGAGTTAATCCAGTTTGTGGGAAAACAGACGTAATGTAAAGAATACCAGAATACCCAGGAATGCAGACAGATGACTGAGTACAGATCTTCCTCATTGAACTTACACATAGGCTTCATTTTAATAGTTGATTACAACTTTTTATTTTACCATCATATTTATATTGTATTATTTACTTTTTTGGGGGTTACTGTGTTGCTTTTAAAGCATAGGAAGGACATTTTAACACTGTATTAATTTTTCAGCAACTTTTATTGCAGTTTTCTTTATAGTTCCTTGTGGAAGTTTTGAGGTTAGGATAGTGCATTCTCAGAGAGGCTGGGTTGTAATTTCCTCATTTCTCATTGGGGGAGGTCAGGTTTTCTCCCCTCTGATGGTGTCAGACTTTAACTCCTGACCAGCTGAGTATCTGAATAACTGAAGAGAAACACATAAGTTTGAGTTCTGTCGCAGAAACTGTGTATGCAAAAAAGAAAAAACAAGTTGCATGGATGTTAATCATGCAATATGTAAATCATCATTTTTTAAAAAATGCCACTAGATTATACAGTGCTGTGAAAAAGTATTTGCCCCCTCCTGCTTTCTTATCTTTCTGCATATTTGACACACTTACATGTTTTAGATCATCAAACAAATTCTAATATTAGACAAAAATAAAGCTATTTAGGCTGCTCCCTTGTCACAAGGGGTCGCCATAGCGGATAGGTCCGTATGTTTGATTTGACACATCCCCTAAGAAATTTGTGTCTCTGGCAAGTGATAGTGTAAACCATAATATTAGACAAAGATAACCCGAGTAAATATAAAATACAATTTTAAATGACATTATTTTTAATTTTTTAAAGGAAAAAAGCTTTCCAGACCTACCTGGCCCTATGTGAAAAAGTATTGCCCCCCTTTGCTAAACCATAGGTTCCAAGGTGAAAACTACTGCTGACCAAAAAGAACACAAAGGTTCATCTCACATTTGCTAACAAATATCTTGATGATCCCCAAGACATTTGGGAAAATATTTTGTGGACTGACGTGAAAAAAGTTTAACTTTTTGGAAGGTTTCAGTCCTGTTACATCTGGCATACCTTGGCACGACCTTAAACACTCTGTTCATGCTTAAAAAACCTCCAGTGTGGCAATTCTGCAAAGATGAGTGGGCCAAAATTCCTCCACAGTGATGTGAAAGACTCACTACCAATTATCATAAATGTTTGATTGCAGTTTTTGCTACCAAGGGTGGCACAACCAGTTTTTTGTTTTTTGTTTTTGATGATCTGAAATTTTTAAGTGTGACAAATGTGCAAAAAATAAGAAATCAGGAAGTGGACAAATACTTTTTCACAGCACTGTAGATAGCAAAGAGCTTAATCCTGCTCTGTTTTCAACCTTGGTCTGGTTAGATACAGCTCCGCTCAACACGTTTGTTCTCATGTTTTTCTGTTTCTGTCATAATGAACAGGGTAAGTTTAAAATGTTTATTAAACAACAGCTGAATGGGCAGTAGAAGGGAGAAGAAGGGACTGAGCTGATGAGGTTTGGGGTTGTTTCAAAGAGCCCCGAGATGCAAAGTTAAGTACAATATGTAAAGATCAACAAGCAGGAATAAGATGAGCCTGAACAGGTATACTGCTACTGAAGCTGTACAATCAGGCAATGAGTCGATGACTGAGCCGGTCATTAAATACACAGGTGAGCAATGAGCTGATAATAGCAGGTGTGGCAGGCACGAAATCAGCAGAATCAGTAAGGTGATGCATCTCTAGGAGGACCAGGAAGACCTGCCCACTCAAACACACACTCACACCTGAGGGTAGAGATAAAGAAATAGAGCAGCATTGGGTGGTATTGGGGTCAGCCAGGAGAAAATGCCAGTTTCTGTCTCAATGAGGATCAAACTGTCATTTGATCTCATCAGCCAGCCGTCAGTCACAAATTTCTGCTGATGATGATAAAATACATGTAGAATACATGTCATCATTTCATAAATTCATCATGAGTCAGCTCTCGATTTTCAGATACATATATTTCAGTGAGAAAAGAAGGTGTTTACTCTCAGGGCCAAACAGGTCACTCAGCTCAATGTTGATTCAGACACCTCAAGTGTGACTGAAGGGGTGTGTGTACTTGCATTGCATGTTGTGGGGGCATTAATCTTTTGACACAGTCTCACTGTGCTGACTCAAAGTACTTTTAGAGACAAAAATCAAGTCACTGTCTCCCAAATCATACATTTTAGCATTAAGACTTCATTTAAATTAACTGTGCTGGAAATTCATGAGTCTGTGTGTGTGTGTGTGTGTGTGTGTGTGTTGGAGGTGTGAAGCTGCAGGAGGACAGTGTGAGAACTTTGTAGATGACCTGCTCCTCATCAGCAGGGCCGTCAGAAGTTGCACGGCTTTGTTTTCATTCATCACCTTGTCTAATCACACACACCCCCACGGTGGTCTGAGGTCAGGTCGGCATGTAATTCCTGTTGTCACACATATGCTTAATTTATACTGCCACCAAGAGGGGTTTTCAACCAATGCAAACATGCTCCCTTGCAGTCCTCTAAAGTCCCAACTACACTGTACTCGACGTGGATAACACTGTGCATTGGTCAAATGCTGACTGGTTGACAAGTGGGCCACAACAGGGAAGGGAGTAACAGTGGAGTTCACCAGGAATGGGAAAGGCACAAAAAAATAAATAAAATATAATATAAAATTGCATGCAGTAGCTACAGTGGACAGTTTTCATTGGTTTTAACACTCAGCTTCACTTCAACTCTTTTTATGTTATAACTTCGCTCTTCTCCACAGCTGGCTGATGGGCCAACAACAGTTCAATTAGGAGAGATGGATTTATTGAAATACACAGTTTGAATAATATTATTAGTAACTATTAGACTCCAATGAAGCTACAGTGCCGTGAAAAAGTATTTGCCCTCTTCCTGATATTTTTTATTTTTTGCGTATTTGTCATACATACATACATACTTTGTTTCAGATCATCAAATAAATTTTAATATTAGACAAAGATGACCCAGGTAAATGCAAAATGCAGTTTTTAAATAATGATTTCATTAATTAAGGAAAAACAAAGTAGCAAGAACTGCAGTCAAGCATTTGTGATAACTGGCAATGAGCCTTTCACATCACTCTTCTTTGCAGAATTATTTTTATTCAGCCACACAGCAGATGCACAGGAGGAACTAACAGTACTGAACAGACCAATCACAATTGTTCAGTGCAGCGTTACATTTGTAGGGAGGTGCACATCAGGTTACGGTGTTTTAGACAGGTTTGCCATTAGAACGTATCTATGGCATAGATTTAACACAAAGTATGAATCCATTGTAAAGCACCTTAAATAGTGCTCCCTGTATGAGATTAGCCAGGCATTTTCCCTTTTTTATGGTTATATACTACTCACGTGATTTGTTCTGAAAAGAATTGTGATTAGCTAAAGTTTTCCATCACAGTCTAGATTTTCTAACTCGTGATTTTTCTGATGTGCCAGAGGAAGTTCAGGAGTCTGAACTTCTTCTCAGACCTCATGAATTACAATATGCTAAAAAGTTCTTATCAGTTTTTTTCCTCCAGTGCTCCCAAAAACATGTAGCCTACCTCAGCATCAAGGGTAAATGTTCATTGTGAAGCAAACATCAGCATTTACATTTCCAGAAGTTTAGAGATTAATTCTTAATTGTATACTAATGACACATTTTCTTGATACTCTTATCTGTATTGATTTCTGAGCAAACATACTAAAAAAAAATGAGCAGCAAACAGTAGTCGTGTCTCCCAGTATAAACCAGTAATCAGCAGGTGGGTGGGAGCAGTCACTGAGGCAACTCTCACATATAAAAGGTGTGAAATCCGACAGCTCCAATCATCACCTGATGGACCCAGAATCCAAAAACCAGACTTCACACCTCAATAGATGTGTGTGTGTGTGTGTGTGTGTGTGGTGTGTTTGTGACAAATACAAAGACTTTGAGGGTTTATGAGGCGTGACACAGTTACAGTTTCTATGTTTTTTCTTGCTTCCATGGTCACTAAATGTTTTGTAAGGAAGTCTTTTTTAAGTAGTGAAATTCTAGTGTTTATTTGTATGTCATTTTACACTGATTAAAAGTTACGTGTATGTGTGGTGCACCTATATAGTTTATGGAAACAGCTTACTAACCAGGCTATAGCTTGAGTTAGCTGATAACTTAGCACTCCCCCATCTCTTCCAAATACAAGCAATTATGGCACCACAAAAATACATGTGGAGTCCAGAATCAGTGGGTTACCTCACAGTAACTATATCCACATTTACAGCACAAATACAGTGTGGTGTACCTAAAGGCACCATTCTTAGGCCACAATTATTCTTTGGTGTTTGATGTGTTTAGCAGTTTCTTTTCTTTTTTTACTTTTGGCAGACAATACAACCTATTCTCCTATTTTTTTCTCCTTGTATAGAGATGTTAACTCTGGTTCACCTGTTTGAGGGTTAACTTTTGTCCAGCAGTGTCTCCTAGTGTGGCTTCTACAGTTAGTTTGCAAGAGAAACAAGTGGCATATTAACCAAAAATAATAATTGTACCATGCAAATGCAGTTCTCAGATTTAGGAGTTTCTAATATACAAATATTTGTAATTTATTGCTTGTTATATGCAATAAAAGTATCTTCCAAACCAAACACATTAGTACTGTATTTCACTGAATATGTTCATAGAGTTTTCTACTGTTTTGCAGTGTATTTTGTAATTTTTTATTCTTTATCTCCCTAGGGTATTTTTTTCCCTCCTCTTTATCAACGCTATCTTGTATCCACTATCACATCCTTGCTTTCTTCTCATTTTATCCTCCTTTTTTATCTTCTGTCAACATTTTCTTCTTTATTCACTTCTTTTCATTGTTTCTGGCCTTCCTCATTGATTCCTCCTTTCTCCTCCCTCTTTTGTGCAATCATCATAATGACCACAACCTCCTCCTCCTCCTCCTCCTCCTCCTCCTCCTCCTCACAGAGCTGACGTTAGTGGAAATTAAACTAACACCCAGAAACAAACCAACGTACAGCTGGGTGGAGACAACAGAGAGACAAGGAGGAGTGTTTGTGTTGAAGTGGGAAAGGAGGGAGGGAGATGTGTGACCGTTAGGAAATGATTTCAGCCAGCAGACCTCTGAGGGGAATTTCATTTTCCAGATGACAGATTTTCCTCTGAAATTCACCAGAAAAACATCAACACCAAATTCTTCCCTCTGACTTTCCAGTGTTTGGATCATCAGTCCAACCGTTCAGCCAAACAGTCAGTCTGTCCTGGACTCAGTTCAAACCTCCTCACACAATCCCCCTGATCCCACCTCTGTGTGAAGACTTTACCATAAATTGCACGCTATATAAAGATAGGAGTAAAGAATAATCCACTTTAAGTTTTTCCTGGTGGAGCCTGTCCGACCAACAGGGACCAGTTTGTCCAGTACAGACCAGTCTGTCCAGAAGGAGCTGGAACTGTCAGACAATCAGAAGAAACAATTTCAGTCTCGCTCTGTTGTGAAAATGCCTAAATACCAGACATTTTTTTCTGTTGTTGTGATGCTGCAAATTGAAGTACAGCCACTCCCTGCAGCACGTCAGCTCCATCTGACTGCACGTTCACAAAGACTCTATCAGAAAATAAACACCAGGCCTCTTTAGCCTATCCCGTGTGTTCTTACTGTCTGAGAAGAACAGAACATTCAGATCATTTTGATACACAAAGTCCTGCATTTAAATACTTACTGCTGTAAAAGTAGGACCATTTTTGGTCTTAATATCTGCCCTGAATTTTTCTAAACATTACCCAACAGGGGTGCATGTGAGAATGAAACCTCTTCCCTTACTCTAATGCAACTGAAGACCCATCCACCTCTCCTCACTTCATTCACTCACCACCAAGTTAAGAGAAACTCCATTTCCAATGTCATTCCTACAAGTTGCTGAATTTCATTGTCATTCTGTAGTCTCTGGTCGCTGCATCACTGCTAGTCTTTTCCTGTGTGGAAGCCCTATATGCTCTTTCCAGGTCGTTCCCTCACTTAAACAGTGCAAAATATTTCAAGCAGTCAGAATATATCTGAAGCAGACTATTTCCTGCTGTTTGCAGAAAGGACAGGAGAAACGACAGCTGTCCTTTTTGTTGTCCCTCTATGCTCCTCTTTTCTCTCTTCTCTTTCCCTCTTACACCTCAACCGTTCACAATAGATGGCTGCCCCTCCCTGAGCCTGGTTCAGGTGGAGATCTCTTCCTGTTAAAATGGAGTTCTTCCTTCCCACCGTCTCACAGGAAACTGTTTCATCATCGGGACTGTCTCTGTAATATTGTAAGGTTTTTACCTTGCAATGTAACAGTGCTTCATAAATACCTTCCTGTTGCTTTAGAATGCACCTGTCCCTTTTACCAGATCTCTGCCTCACATCTCTCTACAAAAATATAGGAGAAAACAGCCCAATCTTGCAAGACTGGATATAATTAAAAGTGCTTAAACTCCACTTTATCTGTTCTGTTTACCTGCAGTTTAACACGCCTGAGCTGTTAAGACTGCAGACATCATGTCATCACCTCAGAACGAGCTGAAACATCTCTCCAGCGAGCCAAAAGCAGTCACAATGCTCACTGCTTTCCGGTAATGATAAACACACACACACCCACCCACACACACACACATCTGTCCTTTGTGTCTTGTCTTTTTTCTTCCACCACAGAATTCAAACAATGCAGAGCATGTCCTGCATGACACACACTTATCCACTAATGGGAGCAACAGTTTTGTGTCCCTACATGGAGACACTTGCCAGAACATCTGTATCACCTCACATGTTTCTGTCGAAAACAGAAGTAGTTTGAAAATAAAACTAAAACCTGACAGTTTTTAGCTCTCTTGTCCTCTTAATTGACCAAACACACGACCTGGACTCCAGCCTGTCTTCATGTGATTTTTCTCTCCCTTGAGCACACGCTGCACAGTTTCCAGTTATTAGAACTGAGCGTATTTTTTCCTGCAGACTGTTTGGCTGCAGCTCTGAGGCCTCTCTGAGGATTATTTTTAGCTGCTGCACCACACAAATGACTGGAATTTCCTGCAGCTGTATGCAGGTGTTGAAGTCCAGAGTACACTGAAGAAGGTTTACTCAAAGATTAAGGTGGAACGCGCATAAAGTCTGAAACAACAGAGCACATGTTGCCTAGTCAGTATGTTCACATCATCCACAGGGAAAAAGTCCAAATACTGATTTACAGCTTCAAGAAGTTTTTGGGTCAGGATTAAACATTTTCCCTCCAGCAGATAAGGCACAAAGAAAATTAATTTCAACATGCTCCATAAAATATTCTGAAAGCTTGAGAAAGTAAAATGAAGCAAACAAACCATTTCTGATCTTTCAAATTTAGACACTGGAAATGTGTTAAAGATAAACAGCTTGAAGCGTTCATTAAAAGCGTTCATCAAGCAGTATTGATACATATTTAACATCAGAAATATATAATAACACTTATTCAATGGGCTGAATAACAGCCCACTGAATAGCCAGTGTGTGGTGATATCACGTAGACATCACCAGTAAGGAGTCTCGGCCTCCAGCTATATATTTATAGCTGAAGGTACTATATTTGGTCAATAAAAGTACAGTACTAAGTTATCAGGTAATGCTAGCTACCTTTCTCAGGGTTACAGCTTGACTGAAAGTGTCCCATCTGTGTTCAAATATTAAATTCTGCTCTTTATTTCTGTGAATGTCCTTTTTCAAAGCCCCGTGACACTTCAAAAACATTTTGAATTGTTCAAATTATATATATATTTTTTCCATTATAGCTTTAAATGTCTAAGTTCTCCCCCTCGTAATAATGGTGTTAAGTATTTTTCTACTACATGATCTCCTAAATAAACAAACTTTATCTTAGCAGACAATGGTAAATGGAAAAATAAAGAACTGTAGACAGCTTTCTCGTATGAACTCCCTCGATAGCACAGCTTTCTGGTTTAACTGGATATGTGGCAGGTGCAACCTTAACCTGCCACATATCCAGTTTAACTGAGGACAATAAGTGAATGGAAATTTTCACATGCATTACATTTGGATAGAAACCTAACTACAGACCATCTCTAGTAATTCCTCAAACTTTAAAATCGTGCAGAATGAAGAGTTAAATAACAACAGGGAACATTTTATTCCTCATTACCTCCTATAATGCTAATTTTGTCCTGCTCATACATAAAAAGCTGATTAGGGCAGAAAATGTTAGCAAATGTTTTCCAGAACACCAGTTATTAAAAATATTAATTTATACATTATTAAAAAATATATCATTCACCGCTAAGTGGTACAGTGGTTAGCACAGTCATCTCACAGCAAGGAGGTCCTGGAGCTTCCTCCCACAGTCCAAAGATATGCATGTTAGGTTAACTGGTGATTCTAAACTGACCGTGAGCATGAATGGTTTCTGTCTCTCTGTGTTAGTCCTGCAAAAGACTGGTGACCTGTTCAGTGAGTACTTCCTGCCCCATGACAGCTGGAATAGGCTCCAGCACCCCTGTGACCCTGACTTGGATAAATGGTTAATAAAATGGATGGATTATTTACTTATATTACATTTTAAGTCAGCTGATTTAAAGTATTGAGTCTTCTGTGAGTTCACATTTTAATTATTGCTATTTTGCCTTTTTTTTAACCTGACCTTTACTTATTTCATTTATATTCTGCACATTTCAGTTGTTCTATTATTGTAATTATTGTACTCACTGTGCATGAAACCCATGTACCGCATACATAGATATTCCCCGAATTTCCTCTTGTGAAGCTGAACTGGAAATGTTGCTTCCAGGTAGGTCAGTCAAGTTCAGTAATTAAGCTGACTAAAGTCCGGAAACAGTGACAGTTTATTTTTTAATAGGCTGGTGTAGCTCTGCATGTGCTTCATACTTGTCATACTTCACATTCCTGTTTACTTCATGCTCTGTAGTATCAAACCATCAGATGTCTGTGTCTGTGTACAGAGTCTGTAAAACAGATAGTATCCTGATGATTCATCAAATAAAGTTTGTCATGACTGTGCTGATAGAAGAAGAAAGAAGGTTAAGTGTCTTACTTTTTCTGGTAATTTAATAATTTAGAGGGGATCTTTATAGTGAATAATAACCACAGACAGTATAAAAGATGGAGGCAGCTTCTGGGTCTAAAAAATGAAGCCAATGTGGAAGTGCCTTAAACCTACATTCTTTTTAATGCAACATGAAGACTTCCAGTCCTATACAAGTCTAGGAAAACAGCTCTCTGACTTGACCTCAGTAAACACTTTCCTGCTGAATTTATGGGCTCAGTCACTCATTTCAGATCATATTCAATAAAAAACTAAGTCTACTATGAAAATATTGGTTTCAGAAGTGGGGATTATCCAGAGTATGCTGATTGACTAACGAATTGTAATTGAGAGTCATTAGCCAATAAGCATGTGATTTCACAGTCAGACCTGCATCTCTCTCACCACATCTGGTATCAAAAACACCAAGACGACTGCAATCTCAATGCTTCAAAACAGGACTTCAGAAACCAGTAAGTGTTGTCATGGTAGCTACTGTCTTTGATAGCAACACATTTGTATGTAGAAGGTAGTTTGCAGATTCCAACATTTTTGTGAGCCTGGTTGACTTTGACTCCTCTAAAGACAAAAGAAGAAACATTTCTCCACCAAAATTATTTCATCTCATTTAATTTATTCAGAGTGGCTTTGAAACATTATAAAGAAAAAACATGCTCACAACCCAAAAGAATATGCTTTGCAGTTATTACATATATAAATGAATGTAGAGAGACCCACAAACAAGCAGCAGCTGAAGGTGTCTGTAGTAAAGGTCTAGCAGAGCATCTCAAGATAGGAAACAGTATTTGGTGATGTCCATGGATTATAGACTTCAGTCACTGAATGCAAAGGATTTTCATCCAAGTATTAAATATAATCCTTATATTTTAGCTGATAACCATTAGTCAACCCAAGTTAGCTGCTAAAATACAAAGCTAGCTCAAATCCATATCAGCTATTTTAACTATAAACTGTGCTGCAGAAACATAACCAGGTGGTAAAACTGCAGCTATGATGATAATTCAGCTTTAATGCTACAAGAGACAAATAAAAGTATACACAATTAGATCATTAAATGAAGCTTTAACCCTGATGAATTTCTCTCTGGCAGCCAACTGACTGGTTTAGATCTCCACCTCATGACAACATATAATTGATTCATTTTATGGCAGCTGTAGAAATGTGAGACATTAATTTTAATAACATGAGTCACTGTGATACCTTTGTACAATCCGCCCAATACTCACAATCGAACGAGGAAACTAAAATGGAAGAAAACATGTACATTAGTGGAAAATTATATGTTTTAAGTCTGTAAGAATGCATTGATCCAGATTGTCTTCTGACCTAAATAAGAGCTCAAAGTGAGCACACACCGAGCAGCTAGCTGAGCTGGTCAGATATAATGGCTGGTGTCTCTGCACAGGCTGAATCACATTTTTGTGAAATGCTGATGAGAAGCTCTTTCATCTCATCTTACATAGATATTAACATGCTAATGAAAGTCAGCAGTAATCTGAGCTGTTAAGTGCTGCTGCCTCAAATCAGATTCTCAATAATACAAACCACTGAGTCCATCAAGACGCTTCAGGGGGAACCTTCATGTTGGAGATGGTTCAAGATTTGGTCTAGTTTTACTAGACCCTGCATGTGTTTCACCTCAAAAGAAACTGAGGATTTCAAAAAAGGTGAGAAAAAAAAACACTGTGATTAAACGAATGAGTTTATCAAAGTCGGTGAAAGAGAGAAAAGGCTTCATCTTTGCAAAGGTCCTCAGCTGGAAAAACCTGCTCTAACAACAGCTTTTCTTTGTTTGTCAGATGTAAAGCTATTGTCAGAAATTAGGTTTTTTCCAAAGGGTGTGTTGAAATTTTCCAAAGGGCCAAGATCACCTTTAAAGGAGGAGTAAGGGTCAGGAGGTAGTCCCACTTCTGTTTTTTGTTCATTCAGACTGAGAAAGTTTAATGCCATCCACGATTTCATGTCAGCAAGACAGTCCAGCAAGGCTTCCAAAGGGGTTGTGGTATTCTTTTTGAGAGGGAGATAGATTAGAGAGTCATCTGCATAACAGTGAAATGAAATTCCACATATTTTTAGCCCAAAGCCTAGGATGCTTGATAAGTCCGAAGGTTGCATATGGTATTTGAACATGAGTCTGTTTGGAAGAGGTGGACTCAGAACCATATCGGTTCCAGTTTCAGGTGCCAGCTGCAGACTGCAGACAGAGGCTATCAGTAGACATCTGTGTTTTTATACTCCTGAAAAAACGTACAAGAAGGGTAAAATGACACTTTAACTTTAAGTTGCAAAATAACTTAAAACAGATGAAAAAAAGAATAAAACACTGATGTCACTGGTTCTAACTTTGGACTTTTTCAATGGAAATGCATGGAACCAGGTCCATATTAGGCAGACAGAAGTAATGAGTTTCATATTTTCTTTGGTACCTCTTTCAAGAAATTTAACCTTCTTTCAGTTACATTTCATTTTTATTTGCTGTTTGGTTAGATTTAGGCAATAAAGCTACTTGATTAAGTTGTGTTGCCTTACACAGTTAACTTTAGTTTTCATTTTATATTTGGTTAGATTTAGATAACAGGTCTATTTGGTTAGGATTAAGTGATAAAAGGTCAGATTTATGCAATAAAACTACTGGTTTAGGTTTAGAAAAAGATCATGGTTTGGGCTGAAATACAACCATTTCACTTTTTATATATGATAATTTTCTTAGTTAATGTGTTAACATGGTGATTCGTCAACTCACAGAACTCAAGAAAACTTATATGGTGCAGGTACAAAACATATATCCTATTAAAATACACTATTTTTTAAAGTTATGCCGACTATAATAAAAAAAACAGGAGTACTGGTGTCCGTGTGCACAAACAAATATATTGCTTCTTCGTTACGATTTCATGTTTTATCATTGGACTGAATGTTTACCAGATATTTGGCTGTGTTTTCTATTTCTTCATTGTTATTATTATTAGTAGTAATAGTATTTAAACTGCCTTATCTTTTTCAATAGCATCATAATCATGATTATTATGTTTACCCCTCCCCTCCTGGCTTATCTATTATCTAATGATGACTCAGTCTGCTGTCACCCTGCAAAGGTCACACTCATACTGTGTGTGTGTGTGTTTATTTGTGCGTCTGTAACAGTTTGAATACTGTATGTGGTAACATACACACACACATGCACACACAGGAGAAGGAGTGTGTGGGAGTTGCATCAGTACAGTGAGAGGAGGAGGAGGAGGAGGGGGATCTGAGCACGACAAACGTGGTGGTGACGGCTTCTCCTCCTGCTGCTGATAAATATTGATCATGTGAAGGATCTGATGCTATGAGAAGCTAGTCAGTATTTAAAGAATTACTCTGGCAATGTTCTGTGTTTGTCTTGATCTTCTTGTTCCTATATGAAATAAACCTGTGTAGAAGCAAAACCACAACACACTGACACTAACACTCAAAAGTACTGCAAATGCCATGGATGTGTTTTTAGTCTTTCACTGGTCACTGAGCTTCTTTTTGTAGTTGTTTTGTGTCTGTTTGCACTGGTTTTGTATTTTGCACTTATTTATGTTCTTTTTCTGTCTGTTTTTGCATCTTTGAGGCCACTTTGTGTCTCTTTGCAATCATTTTCTGTGTGTGTGTAGTAATATCTCTTTGCGGTCTTTTTGCATCTCTCTATACTACTGTTATTTAATTGTCATCATGTATTTGTATTTACTTTTTGTGTCTCTTTAATTTGTGTCTCTTGGTGGTCTTTTTTGCATCTTTCTGTCACTGTATGCATATCTGCAGTCACGTTATTGTCACATTGTACCAGTTTGCCCTTCATCTGCACTTGTTTACTGTTACTACTATTACTTTTGTGCCTGTTTTAGGATCTTTTCTGCATCTCGGAGTTTGTTTTATGTCTCCTTGGGCCTGTTCTCTGTGTCCTTGTCAATTAAATATCTATATGATTTTTTTTTTTTGTATCTCTTTGCAGTCATTTTTCTGTTACATTGTGCCTATTTGTCCTTGTTATGCACTTCTTTATATTCATTTTTTGTCTGTTTTTGAGTCATTGTGGTCTTTTTTTGCATATTTGAGATTGTTCTGAGTTTTAAATTTCCAACAAAAAAAAACTTGGCCCTGTTCATTATATACAATTTACAATGAAGCACGCCTATTCCTGACTCTGTCTTTGCATACAGTTGCATACAGGTAGAAATCCATTCTCAGCATATAAACATTAAAAACTGTGTGATGGTCATCCTGTTAGAGTGAGGTCCAGCTTTTACCATCAGCTAACCTCCACAACCTCCTGATGTACCCCCACACCTACTCCCAATCCCCTCATCAGCTCAGCAGTACAGCTTCCTGCTCTTGGGCCACATCAGTCATTTGTTCTGGTTTTTTATGCTAATTTCTGTTCATGCCTCTTTGATTGTAAAGTCTCTGTGTGCTCTCTGACTCAGTAAATGTTGCCTTTACTCTGCCTGTTCTTTCTATGAGTCATACATTTGAGAACATGTTGGTTAACTGACCCTGTGGACAGCAGGTCCCTGCACACAAGCATGTAAATGACCCAGGCTGAAAGAGACATGAAACAATATCAAACAATGCTTTGTATTTTTTTCACAGTTGTTTGTTTTTGTTTTTTGTGGTTGTTTTTTTAGTTTTAAAACTAAATTCAGACAGCTTTGGCTTTAGCTTTTGTTGAGGTGTTTGTTTTAAATGATTTTAGGGGACAATATTTATTTGTTTGTTTTTGCATGACTCTGCATCATGTCAAATATCAGCACACATCACTTCCATCATGGCAGAATGTCAAAGTTTCTCTACATGAGTCACGTCACCTTCATTTCCTACAGAGACCGACACCACGGGCAGGCGGAGAGGCGGGGTTTCCCCAGTGAACTTTCTCTCCTCTACATGATGAGATTCTATTGCCAATGATGCCTTCTGGTTTTCTGGTTTTAACCACAGCTCACACACTGAACAGAGTGAAAGTCTGGAGTCTTTAGTTTTCACATGACAGAGACCTTCCTTCCTCTGTTCTGATTTTCCCACGGTTCTTCAACATTATAGATTGTCCCAGCAGTAAAGGGTTGGCCACGTTTAAGGCCAGACAGGAACTTTCCCTGGTTTCTTGACTTTTTAACATGCTTCTAACAGCAGGTTCTTGCTGCTACTGGAGAAAGAGTGGGTGTGAAACTCCAACCTCCCTGAAACCTCCCTGAGGGAAGCACCAACGTTCTTCCTGCTCTGCTGTCAGCCCTCTCTGATTGCAAACATGTCAAAAACTGGCCCAATATCAAATCAGTGAGAAAACAAGAGGCAGGGTGGAGCTCTGTCAGCTTTCTCCAAAAATGTAAAAAGCTGCTGCAGGGAAATGACCCACCTTTTCTTTGTATGACTCAAATGAGCTCAATTTCCTATTTCACCTCTGGCCTCACCTCCATTCTTCCTCTATCCCAGAGGAATGTATGGCAGTGTTCAGGTGATACCAGGTAACATTCCATATTGGCTCAACTCGAGCAACAATATGACCTCATTCATTCCTTCAGCTGCAGGAAACAGAGCCATTACATGCTGATGCTGCTGGTAATGAGGATAATGGTGATAAGTGCACACATTGTGACCTCCAGCAGCAGTATTTACCTGTGACTGACTCTGCAGAATGAAACCTGAAAACTGAGACCAATTCTGAGTCTGTTGTTCACTTACAGGTAATCTCAACAGTGCAACAACAACGGGAGGGCAAAAATGAAACAAACACTGCAGCAGCAACAACACAAGCGAGTGTGTGAATGTGTTTGTGTGTATGGGGTTGGCACGGGGGGATTATGTCATTAAACTCTTTTATCCTCTGGGAAACAAGAATGTAACCACTGCCAAACTGCCTTATTTGCAAGAGCTAACTTTTTTTGCATGTGTTATTGTTCAAGCAAACTTTTATCTTCTTTCCCTCAAGTTTTACATAGGTTAGTATTTTTGCTACACCTACTTGGTTAAGTGGTTAGAAAATTATCATCTTAGTTAATAATATATTGTTCACACTGATTTTTTATTTATGTTGTGATTTTCTCGTTCTCAAAGGCTGAGATCTGATTTGCACAAGTTCACTTAATGATTAGCTAATTGGGGCAACACGTTCAGGTCTGTTCACTTCTGGACAGCCAGATCTGGTTCAGTTAAGGTTGTCAGATTTGGTTAACAGTGGACCACGTGTGGTGACCTAAATGTGAGCAAGAAATAGATCTGGTTCTCTGTCAGCACCCAGACTCATAGAGTGCTTGAGCTGATTCTTGGCATTCAAGCATACTGTGTACAGTACATTTAGAAAGTATTCACAGCGCTTCACTTGTTCCACAATTTGTCATGTTACCGCCTTATTCCAAAGTGGATTTAATTTAATTTTTCACCTCAAAATTCTACACACAATACCCCATAATGACAAAGTGAAAAATGTTTGCTTGAAATTTATTAAATTTATGCAAATCTATTAAAAATAAAAAACAAAAATATAACAAGTACATAAGTATTCACAGCCGTTGCCATGACACTCAAAATTGAGCTCAGGTGCATCCTGTTTCCACTGATCATCTGTCAGATGTTTCTACAACTTGATTGAAGTCCACCTGTGGTAAATTCAGTTGATTGAACATGATTTGGAAAGGCACACACCTGTCTATATAAGGTCCCATAGTTGACAGTGCATGTCAGAGCACAAACCAAGCCATGAAGTCCAAGGAATTGTCTGTAGACCTTTGAGACAGGATTGTATCGAGGCACACATCTGGGGAAGGGTACAGAAAAATTTCTGCAGCATTGAAGGTTTCAATGAGCACAGTGGCCTCCATCATCCAGAAATGGAAGAAGTTTGGAACCACCAGGACTCTTCCTAGAACTGGTGGCCCAGGGAGGTGACCAAGAACCCGATGTCACTCTGACAGAGCTCCAGCATTGCTCTGTGGAGAGAGGAGAACCTTCCAGAAGGACAACCATTTCAGCAGCACTCCACCAATCAGGCCTGTATGG
>VUQS01035901.1:0-15925 GCA_015108495.1 Heterochromis multidens
GTACTGGCTTAAGCAGGGGGACACGTCTGGCACTGCAGGATTTGAGTCCCTGGCGGCGTAGTGTGTTACTGATGGTAGCCTTTGTTACTTTGGTCCCAGCTCTCTGCAGGTCATTCACTAGGTCCCCCCGTGTGGTTCTGGGATTTTTGCTCACCGTTCTTGTGATCATTTTGACCCCACGGGGTGAGATCTTGCGTGGAGCCCCAGATCGAGGGAGATTATTACTTATTAATACTTATTTTCCACCATAATTTGCAAATAAATTCTTTAAAAATCAGACAATGTGATTTTCTGGATTTTTTCTTCTCATTTTGTCTCTCATAGTTGAGGTATACCTATGATGAAAATTACAGGCCTCTCTCATCTTTTTAAGTGGGAGAACTTGCACAATTGGTGGCTGACTAAATACTTTTTTGCCCCACTGTATGTCCTTTTGCTACTATAAGAGACATTTATTCTGGTAATGTAACTTTCCTCATTTGATTTGATGCACCTCCTTCGTTCACGTTACCCCGTCGTCAAATATCTTAATCCACTACACACTGAAATAAATAGTGTTAAGCGTGGCTTTGACTGATAGCGCTCATTATTGTGAATTCTTCGGCCACAATAGCCATGTGGTATAAATCTGATATTCACAGGCCTGGTCTAAATGCTCACACTGACCATTTTTTTTCCTACTCTTGGCTCTGCATGATGTCAGTGATAAAAGATATGCCGAATACCGTCATGCCCACAGCTCTGGCTGTGAGCACAAAAGCCCCGCCCACCTGCTGTTGATGAAACCTTCTCTTTATAAGGGACATCCAGTGGGAAGAAAGTTGGCATGAAGGGGAGGGGAGAAGGGGATAAACCGAGGAGCTGTACCAAGGCCCAGTATAAGATAAATAAGGATTATTTTGAACTGTGAGTCATGAAAATTCTCTCTAGTAGAGTCCAAGAATAAAAAATATGGAGCACGAAAAGAGCAGAAGAGGTCTTTGTTACATTTTTTTTTGTGTGTGTGTAAAATGTTATAGTGAAAGAATAGTTATAGTGTATACATAGTATGATAGTTTTCCTACACTCAACATATCAGATTAATTCATGTTTTGTCCCCTTGGGCTTTGGAATATCACATTCTTCAATGAAGTCACGAGTTGGAGTTGCAGAGTAAAGGATCTGGAAAAAAAAATGCAGGCGTTTCCATGAATTCATCTACAGCCTGAAGGTTGTGTGTCTATTTCTAGCACCAACCTTTTACCACCACTCCACACACTGCCTGATGATGCAATGCTGCACAGTTGTACAAAAACAACTTCAGTGTCTCTGGTTTTATAATGACTAAAATTCATCAACCGCTCACCCTTGTAAGAGATATTGATTTGTTGCAACAACACAATACCTTCACAGACTGCGACTCTGTGTCCTGACTGTTAAAACAGATATTCTGCAGCATGACTCCCTCTATAAGTAAGACATCTACGAGCATATATATTCTGCTATCACTATACTCAGACTCTGGCAAAGTAGTTGAGTTCTTCTTGAAAAAAGTCTTTACCCTGCTGAGAGTCTTTGCCCGCTCTGCCACAGTTAATGAGAGCCTGTCAGGGGGGAAAAAAAAAAAAACATACAATTTAATGATGCCTGCCATAAGTGTCTTATGCTAATGGGATGCTGAGTGTGAATAAAGCATGTGTGGCATGGCTTGACTTGTGCATGCATTACACATCTGGGGTCCCTCAGGGGGGAACTGTGCACAGGTGTGTCAGTTATGGATGTGTGTGTCATGCAATTAAAGCATTTCATACTGGTTTGATAAATTAATAGTTTCCGCTGTGTGGGCCTAACAAACTCAAAAAGAACAAAATTGAGATAATAAACACTCTGAGGCTGCTGCTGGACATTTTATCTTGGATTGTATGAGCTGGTACTTTTTCTTTATGTATATCAATGCAAGTGAGTGGCATGGCCAACTTAGTATAAATTCAGGCCAGCTACAGCTGAGCAGAGCAGCTGAGAGCTCAGCCAACCTTGCACCCTGTGATCGAGAGTTTCACGCTGTCAGCCAGCGGTCACGATCTGCTGAAGAACAGCAACTGCTCGCCCTCATTCGGACAGCCGCACTTGACAGACATCATCTTCTCTGATCTCAGATCAGAGCTCCCATGTCGCAGCTTCTTCATGGCTGGCAGGCACCTAGTTATTCAGGCAGAGTGGTGAGCATTTTGCTGGCACAAAATCAACCCTTCAATCAAATTCCAGTTTATCCTGTTTTGATTGATGTGGAGTGGAAGAAAAACACACAGAAATCATAATTATAATTTAAACTTTGTTATGTGATGGGGTGAAGTGGTACTCTAAATTCTGTCATGTTTTATTTTCGGTTCAACAGACTACATAAAAAATGAAAGAAAATTTAGTTATTTTGAACATTACACACTAACAGAGTCTCATTGCACATTATTTTTATCTCACAGTTATGCCCCAAATGCTGGCATATTGTCGAACAGAAAGAAACAAAACAAATGTTAGTATCAGTGTAAAGCTTTGAACTCTGTGTGGTGGGCCATCACTGTCCTCCACGTCCAGCTGCTGATTTAGTTTATTTTTCTTGAACAAGTGCTGCTTGTGCTTGTTTGTACAGGACAGACCGAACAGAGCAAAATGCAGATATGAAGGGACTCTGCAGCAGGGCTTTAGTGCTCCGACCACACGTTCACATCTTTTAAGAGGGTCATCTGTACAACTGAGTATAGACATACAGTACTGTGCAAAAGTCTTGAGACACCCCTGATTTCTTTTTGTTTGCTTCCAAGGAGCCAGACTGTCTTGTAATTTTTTTAAATTGGTCTTGAGCACTAGTTCTCCAGGCTTTCTAGAGATCATTCCAAGTTCTTCTTTGGACATTGGCTGTTTTTTCACTCATTTTTTTAATCCAGTTCTTGCACCTGACCATTTTCAGAGGAATGTTTTTTTTGTTTGTTAAACCACTTAACTGACCTATGAATCATTCAAGCAGTTAAAAAGGCTCCTAACTCAAGGGATGAACCAGTGTTGTGTCTACACATAACAGACAACTTAGCAAAGAACCAATTTTAAATTGTATCTTTAGGCACTTTGTTACTAGCAGCCTGTTGCAAAAGCACAAGAGAACAGTATTACAGACATAAAATAGTATTTTTGCACCAACAAGGTGATTCCCAAAGAGCTGTGTGCAGTGTGTCCTTAAAAAAATTGGAGGAAACTGGACAAGTAGAGGACAAAAGAAAAAGTGCCAGGGCTAAAAGACTATCTACAGCAGATGAAAAGTATCTGAAAGTCCTTACACAGGACCTGAGAGATGCATCCCGTCCTTCAGATGATCCTTTTTTTACTGTTCACCTCATCAGAAATAGTCTCAGTGGAAGGGTGGCTGTCAAGAAGCCATTCTTAAGGAAGGAAAACCGCGAGAAAAGGCTGAGGGTGAAAATTATACAAGAGCTGGACTGAAAATCAGTGGCAACAGGTCTTACAGAGTGATGAATCCAAATTTGAAATTTCTGGTTCAAATCATTGTCAATATGTACGGAAGTCAGGAGAGAGGTACAACAGGGAATGTCTACAGCCATCTGTAAAACACGGTGGAGGCTCTGTCATGGTTTGGGGCTGCAATTAAGCCAGTGTTGTTGGAGAAAAGTACGGCCAGATTTTGTTCCATCATGTAATACCATCTGGAAAGCTTCTGATTGGCAACAGCTTCATTTTTCTTGCCTAACTTGCCTAAGAAAGTTCAGACTGTGAGAATAAAGGTGGTCATACCAAATACTGACTTTCAAGCTTGTTAGAAACTCTGTATTTTGCTAGGAAAATGGGAAATCCGTGCAACAATTTACTGAGATATGGGGTGGCTCAAGACAGTTGCACAGTTCTGTATATCCACAGTGCTAAACATGCCTGTAGCTTAAGTTATTGCTTTAGCATGGTTTGAATCTCCAAGAGGAGGCACTTTATTGGTGTACAGAGAAGAGCTTGCTTTTTACTTATTAAAGATGGCCCGATCCAACTTTCTTCGAGTTCAATACCGATACCTTGACTGTGGGTCGGCACATCCCTATTACTTATGCTAATTGACCTTAGACTGTACATAAAAGATGGACATCACCTGTTGCCTTCTCATAGTTAGTGTTTTGGCTGCCGTATTATTGTTTTTTTTTTTCACCAGAGGTGACCGTATTTGCAGATAGCTCCTGACTACAGCTACCCATGTCTGCACATCTGTCAAAGGGCCCATGCCCTGCATTCTAATCTTTAACAAAATCCATATTATTTAGTAAAAAAAAAAAATCTGTACTATTGTTATGAACAGATAAATTATCAATAGAAATCAAAAGGTTTTTTTTTTTTTAACCAGTTTATAAACCTGTTATTTTCAGAGCTGAAGTTGGACATTCAAACATGGGAGTCTGTGAGGATTGACTCACTTTTGGAGTAAGCCTCAAGTGGCCATTGGAGGAATTGCACCTTGCATTGGCTTCATGCTGGAGTTGACCCATGGTCACTGTCAAAACATACTTAAACAGATGAATCATTTATCACAGTAATTGTTTGGCTCACAGGTTGTAAAGAACTGAAGGAATTTCTAAAGTTGCATACTGAACAGCAAGTCTTCATGCATTCTTTTGGTCAGTACTGAGGCCACAAGTATTTCACATGATTAACTTTAGAAACATTATGCAATAATTGAGCTTGCTAACAGTGTATTTTCTCAAACTTTAATTTGGCTGAAAAAATATGAACTCAAATGTGCCACAGCCTGGTGGAAGGGAGTCTGGGCTTTGAGAGAGTCCTCCCTCTAAAGGAGAAGGGTGGGCTGGATTTATAACACAATGCAAAACGAGAACATCACTGAGAAGCTGAAAATGGCACAATGACCATTTTCTCTCGATTATCTCGTTCTCATAATCATTGGAAGTCAAATTAATTGAAAAAAAAATAATTGAAAATAAAATTGTCTGGAAAGAACTCCTATACCTAAGTCGTGTACTGAGTGCCTGTGGCAACTGTCTGAGTCTGTTTCACATCTTGTGCTGGATGTAGCTCCATAAAGCCAGCCATGTGAAGTATTTTCCACTGAAAGGTTGATGGGTAGTAACATTCTAAAGTTCTCAGCCTGAGGCGAGTGCTGAACAGGTCATCTGCAGGAAGCCGTCACTCTCAGTGACTTTCTTTTCCAAGTACTGGAATGACAAAATGTCAACAAGTAATTAGCAGTGAAAACAAAGCTGTGACATGTTATTAAGTCGGTACAAATGAAGTTTGATTTTAAAGAACGTAAATACAAGCAGAAGACAAAGGTCAAGGATCTTGTTTTCCAGAGTGTAAGTTACATTAATCACTATGATTAGCTCATTAGTATCTAGATTTGGCTGCAGATTTATGTTCATTGACTTGCGGTGTCTGCTATTTAAGAGCTTTTCCACTCCAGGGCCAGTTATTCCAACAACTGATGGCTTTTCTTCTAATCAATGAATCTTGACAGACGATCCCTCTTTCCTTCAGTGGAATGAAATGCACGATCTTTTAAGGCTCTGATTTAGTTTCTTATTTTTTTTTTAATAAAATGAAGTCACCTAAATGACCTTGTCTTTTGGGTATAGAGCTTGATTGATCACTTTGCTACTGGTTCAGTTTCATAACTACTTTTTCCAATTTTTTGCACATTGCAAACAACCAATAAATAAATTGGTTGTTTGCAATTTTCCCAATAGAAATCTGCAAGTGTTATTTAAGATGTTGACATTTAACTTCTTAATCTAGTATTACTTAAAATATTCCCTTCTCGTGTGATGGTTCAGGCTGTGGTAATACCCTATCTGATATTCATGCCTTGCTTTCACCTTTTGTTTTTTGTGTAGTAGCACCACTTTAAAAAAATTGTAAAATAACACAGCCATGGCTCAGCCTAGAGTCATTTTAGCAGCGCTCGCAAGGTAATAACCACTTACAATATGTGATTGCTTCTGTGTGGAGTGAATATATCCTTGACAGCCAGCTAACACACAGTTTGTTTGTTTGTTTTCCAGATTACCCAGGAGCAGTTTATTCTTGCATCCCAGTCCCTGCATCTCCAGCGACCAGGCTGTGATGCTGTTTACCCGGTGGGTCTATACGGCTGGAGAAAAAGATGCCTCTATTTCTTCCTGCTGCTGCTTCTGGTCACTATGATAGTTAACCTGGCCCTCACCGTCTGGATCATAAAGGTTATGAATTTCTCGGTGGTGAGTACAGCACGACAAACACACTCGACACAGTTATCAGAAGGAAGCTGTACCTATGACCTCATCATGAAAGTCAACATATGAGGTAGATACAGGATTTTTAAGGCAGATTCTGATATTTGGTGATTTAAAAATATTTCAGATGCAATAAAATTTCTTTTTCTTTCAGACACCCGAAACATAAACAGGTTTTCCTAACATTTGTTATGTGTAGTTATTTATAAATCCTTACTAAGATAATATGACAGTGCAGTTTAACTCTCTGGAGTCGACAGATGCCCCGGCACGTCCAAATCACACGACCGATTTAAGATGGCATAGCAGCAAGACGCAGCCTCATGGAGTCTCCGTTTCAACTTGTGTCAAAAGTGCAGACTTCAAACTATATAACAGTTTTTAAATTGTGTTGATAGGCCAAGTAAAACCAGTTATTATGCTTTTTCCTCAATACTGTTGCTATGTTTATTGCATGAAGAAACAGGAAAAACAGGATTTTCTAAGGAAAGTGCTTGTAAGCAGAAAAAAAATATGATGCCCCCTTTCCTATTGGTGGAAAAATGCAGCACATCAACCAATCAAAAAAAAAAAATGGTAACACGTGGCATCTGGTTGCTTAGGAAGAGGGGAACGTTGTGGGAGTGACGGTCGAGAAAGAGAGAATGATATCGATAACGAGTTTTGGGATTTGAGAGATTTGTGACATTTAGCGTGTTCAGACTGTAAAGTTGGTGTGTAGTCCAGTCATTTTTTTTGTTTTGTGTGTCAAAACAATGAGACAACTACTGACTGCCACAGACGCTCTTCAAAAAGCCACCAAAGGCAGATTGAAATGTAAACGCTGTCTCCAGGTGGGCAACAGGAGTGATACACCCTGAAGGTGTCAGGTCTGTGATGTGCCCCTCTGTCTTGTGGTGGACAGGAACTATTTTTTGGAGTGGCACAAATAATTTGTGTGGTGTCTTATTGTGACATGATTGATTTGTAATTGGTTGTACAAAAAATGCCTGAGGCATTGCCTGTCTTTTAGTGTAAATAGTTGTATATAATTAAATTTGTACATAAGGTTCTGTTGAAATTTACAATTTCTATTTGCATTTTAAGTTATGAAAATGATTCGTTAAACATGTTTGTGGTTTTCACAGTAAAAAAATCAAACTTTTTTCTAGGTCCATTTAGGTCCATTGTGTTAATACAGTATGTCAAAATGAAAAAATAACTGTAAAATCAGACATGTCAGGTTGTGCTGAAAAGAATGTACCAAACAAGGTAAGGTAAACAGTTTTTAAAGGTGAAATATAAAGGTAAAATCAAAAGTAGTCAAAAACAGCCAGTTATACCCTGGACCCCAGAGGGTTAAAAATTATCTTGTTTTACTGTCGCAACAAGTTGTGGATTACTCATTTATGCCCGACTCTGTTCGGATCAGCTGGTTGTTTGTGGCGTTCCAAACACGTGTTGTCTACTGGGAAGTTGCTGAGTGCCCACTTGTGCACAGACTATGAAATGTCAACACTCATAACACAGTTGAAGGGTGTTTCTCTCATTGCTTCTTTACTTTTTCTTAAATTTTCATTTATCAGCCAATAAATGCCGATACCGATATATCGGTAAATACCTAATATCAGTCGATAATATCGGCCTGCTGCTATATCAGTCAAGCTCTTATCTGAAGTATGCAAAGCAATATTTGAATAAGCCAGGACCTTGTCAGTGATTTGTGGACTGCCGTGGGTGGAGGGAGCAGTCATAATTTTTGGCTGCTTTACTGCCTCTGATTCTGAACAGGTGGCCATTATTGAGGGGAAAATGAATTCCCACGTTTATCAAGTTATCTTGCAGGATAATGTCAGGGTGACTCGCTGCCAGCTGAAGCTGAGTAAAGTTTGCAGATGGCAGCAGGACAAATAAATCTGCTACTGAATGGCATCAGACAGAACAATAGTATGCTGTTTGGCATGGCCTAGTCAGAGGAAATCTTCAATTTGTATGTGCAGGTAGATCTTTGAGGGCTGCACTAGAGATCCTATGAATATGGTTCAGCTGAATCTGTCCTGTAAAGAAGACTGGTCCAAAATTCCTGCTTAAAGCTGTGCTGCTCTCATCCAGAGCTATCAGATGTGCTCGTTTGAGCTTATTATTTCAAAGAAGGCTTGCCCTCTTATTAAATCCTGTGTCGTCGAAATGAAGTGCGGGTCAAAGCCTGTCCTCCTGTGCTTATCGAGGGTGTCGGCTGCAACTCAGTAGGAGAGCTATAGTGCTGTAGCCAGGACTAGCTTTCCTGCTGTCAGACTTTCATGCATTTGTGTCTTGTTCTTTCAGACAGATTAACAGTAGTTGGGAAGCTTTTACTGCACCTACAGTAGGCTAACAAGTTGTTGGCAGCACTATCTTCTCTTCACCCTGTCACCTCTCTGATACTCTCCACTGTGTGCTGTGTCCCATCCCTCTCCTATGAAAAGGATTTGTATTATAAGCATAATTATGTAAATCAGACGAATTGGCCACTGTACAGCAGTAAGATTTGATTGTGACTGCTTTAGTGTCATTACTGAGCAAGTATTGACAGCATGGTCAAGTAATGGGTCAAATATAGAATTTATTTATTGAAGCCTGTTTCAAATGTATAATGGGCATCTTGTGTGCTGGATTCGATTCGATTCTATAGCGTTGGAAAAAGCCTTGGCAGCAGAACGTGTTAATCTCAAACAAAATCCAAAGAGGCAGAGCTCCTCCCGTGACATTTTCAGGGACAATGCACACAATTTACCATTTTGTCAACAAATTCCCAATGGCAGCATCCCCCAAAACCCCCTCGGCTATTACAATCACTCCTCTGCTCCTTCTTTTGTCATCAATCTATGTCATGAGTAAAAGACCTTATCAGTGCTGTTGGTGTTGCTTCAGAAAATGCACTTCGCTGCTCCCAGTCTCTCAGGACTCAGCAAGTTTCATTAAAAAAAAAACGAACAAACAAAAAAAAAAAACAATGCCCCTTTTATTGGTATAAGAGCAGCCTTTAAGCACCGAACCATCTGAGCACTGCTGTAGCATTTTAAAGTTGGCGCTGATTACCATTTACAAAAATGAGGTGTTATTGGAGAAAATAATCAGTTTGAACACTTGGTGCACACAATGATGCTTGATTTATAATAAAGCAAGACTTGCTACTCAGCAGCCATATTGGCAACTTATCAGGGGAAGACATTCGGGAGCCTTTCTAAATGAATGGGGAAAAAAAAAATCCTACACATTAGGTTTCATTTTCTCCAGTACATAAAATCTGTAAAAAAAAACAAAAAAACTGCCCTTTTAAAAAAGGGGGCGATTCAAAAGTTCTTGCATGCATCCTACCAGAAAAGTAACTACAAGTCGCAGCAACTGTGATATATCCACTTGATGGTAGTACGCTGTGTAAATATAGTATATTTAATATCTCAATGATAATTTCAATATTAAAAAACCTAATAGGCTGTAATTGTGTCTTGCTTGCTCACAATGCTTATGCATTAGCAGGTATTTTGCCAGTCTTGACATATGCCGCGTACTTCTTGTCGTAACTCTGACAATCCGAGCATACACTCAGTCGCTTCTGAATTGGTCTCTCTTTCCTGAATTTCAGTAAAAGTAACTGTTGTTCAGTATTTAAAAGCTCCAGGATGAACATGATTAACTCAGTTCAAACAATGATGTTGAGCACTGTGGTGTAAGGCCTACAGGGAGTCAGTGCAGGTCTAGAAATCAAGCTTTAAGACTTGGAATCAGCTATTAATCTCAGGATTAATAGCTGATTCCAGTATAAACACTCACTCACCAGTAAGTCACAACCTCAATGTTTCCGGTAAGCAGAGTGTGTCAATATCTAGGTGGTTACATCACACATGCAGCCTGATGATGCATACTGCCCAAAAGCATTGATTGTTAAAAATAAAGTTTCTCTCAAAACACTTTTTCCCCCCTCTAAATATAGGAAAATGGATTATGTGACTCAGTCCTTTTTGAAGTCACTGGTCTGAAAACCATGTGGGCTGTTTTCCGTTTATTTATTTATTTATTTATTTATTTTCTGGGTGAAGTGTTAAGCTCTGTGTCTGTACTATCTTGGACACCTCATCCTCTCACTGCATCACATAGGACGATGAAGCGAATCTGTAGCATTTACAAAACACCTCCAACACCTCTGCCCGTCTGTTGAGGGCAAAGGGGTGAAGCTCAGGTTGTTTTTGACTCTACAGTTTCTCTTGTAATCCTGGTATCACCCTTTGTTTCACTAATGCTGAGGGTCTCATTCAGGCTTTGGACATAATAGAACTGGGCTGTTTGTGATGCCGTCCTTTTTCTCCTACCTCCCATCTACTTATTTGGGTGACTGCAGCATGTACTGAGTTCTTCACTCCCACTATGCCGCCTCCTTCCCAGCACAGTAGTGACTTCACAGTTTGACCTCCACACTGCCACACACACCTCCTAAACTCCTCTGACTTTGTTCTCCTGTCTGTCCCCAGTCTTTGCTCTCATGCATGATGGCGCTCTCCCTGCTGTTCTCTGCCTCTGTAATTCACTCCATCCATTTGTGCCGCTAGCACTATGGACTCTTTCAACACATCCCTCAGGGCCAATCTGTTCATACACATCCCTACAAAGCTGCCCTCACACTTCAGTCTGCTCATTGTGGTGCAGCAAGGCATAACCTTGTCCAATTTCTACTGAATTATATACAGCCAAAATCAGCCCCCGAGTAAATGTGAGGTGAAGTTGCAGGATCATGCTTCATTTCATACAGTATTTGGTATTTCATATTTTTTAAAATTGATGTACCTTCTGTTGAAACAGGATGGCAAAGAATCAATTTAAGTGTAAACCACTGGGCTGTTACCTGTGGAGAGAGGTAGGACTAGCTGTACAGCTAGATAGTTAAAAAATTGGGATGACTTTTATTGGCGTGACTTTTTTAAAGTGCACCGGTGAAGCAAAAGATCCCACCGAAGATGTGCTGATTTTTAGAAAGTTAAAGCACATGTTTGGAATCTCTAGATGATAAGACGATTTTTAAAGCAGACAACTTTAAATTGAACTTCTTATAGCAGGAAAAGAACAAGTAAAACAAATTTGTATTAATGATCCCTATTTTGAGCGTGTGCATTCACACGTTAAATAACAGCTACGATTACCTTTAACACATTTAACAGTCTTAACGGTCAAAAATTGAATGTCAGATGCTGAACACTTCATACCTTCAGTGGTCGCCATCTTGGTTACATAGTGGAAAGGAATTTTTATGTACACAATGCTTAACATTTATTAGAACACCGCCCAGTGTAAGGTTTATGCCATAGCTGCCCTGAATTAACAGTATTGGTAATTACCAAAATCATTTTTTATGTTTCTGTAATGGTTAATCCACCAGTATGTACAAGCTCTTTAATCGAAATGATGTTTTTAATACTAAATTATAATTATTGTTTTACAGAAAAGCAGAAAAAAATAATAAAGCACATTATTATTTTTTGATTAAGATGCCAAATAACAGTTATTTACTTGCATTCTTGAACAGAGAAAATAGTTTTAGTGGTTGAATTTTATGCTTGATTAATTTCTGACTTCTCAGAGACGTCCATAGTGCCAGCTCAAATTTGGGTATAAAACCGTGAATTCAGTAATTTTTTAATGTTTTTGGCAGATTTCTGAAATATTTGTGTTTTCTTGTTTTTATGACATGTGGTCTAATCATGTTAGGCACTGTGTATATTTCTGTTCCTGCATTTGAAATTGTCGTCTTCATTATAGGAAAATTTATTAGTATGTGTTACTGCTATAGACTTTTCTTTGAAGGAATGATGGACGTAGCCACTGTGACATGACGCATTGGTTAGTAAAATCCATAAACGGTATAAAAGATGGACATAGCTGCTGGCTCGGAAAAATGAAGCCAATGCAGAAGTGCCTTAAATCTGCATTCTATCTGAAGGCCACCAGATGGCGATAGCTGTGGCTGTGGCTAAGGCTTCCTGTTCTATCGAAGTCTATGAGAAAACAGCTTCCTGTCTTGACCTCTGTGAACTTTCCTGCAGAGTTTTTTGGGCTCAGTCACTCATTTTGAGTCCTACTGAATAACAAATTAAGTCTGTTTTGTAAATCTTGGATATATTGTGTTTAAAAAAGGAGGATTATCATTTGTATTTGCTCGTTCATTAGCTCATGACTTGTCAATCACAAGTCAAGTTAGTCAGTGAGTGAGTGGTTTCACAGTCAGACCCACCCCTCCTCATCACATCCAGCTTTTTGCAACCAAGATGGTGACGGTGAAAACACCACCTGTAGGGGCTCCACACCTCAGCTGTGGGGTTTGGGAGAGTTTAAGAATCACTTACATAAGCCATGAAGGTGAGCCAGATAATGGATAATAGCTGGATCCTGGTATGGACCACCTCAGCAGAATATGGATGTCTTTAATGTCATGTGCTTCTCGTTTATGTTTTCCTGCTATAACATGCCAAGTGTCTGATTTGACTGTAAAATTCTAATGCAGCGTGCTATCTTGAAGTGTAAGTTGGTCCTTTTTCAAGAAAAATTGGCTGGCTCTTCCAGTTATTAATCATTACTGTATGTGGTGGAGGAGCAGCTTGAACTGTTTTGATAGCAGTTAAAGAGATATGGTAACAAGAAAACTGATGTATTAGTGGCAGTGACTGTCAGGTCTCATGCAGTTTAAAAAGCTGTGTTGATATTGTTTCCATGCCATTGCTTTCCACTGTTGTGTATGAAAAGCAGCAGGATCTTTAATCATGCTAAATTTATTACACATCCCCATTTATGTAAATGCAGTGGACAAAACATTAGCAGCAGTTTTGAATGTAATACACTGCAGTGCAACACTGCCCACTTTGACCTTGGTAAAAAACTTACATTGTAATATACAATACTAAGCTAATACTATTTCATGCAAATCAGCAGGACCATAAATCTAATTCCTTTCTTATTTCCATGAGTCTTCTCAGCATTCACTTCCACAGCTGCCACATTAATCTGTTCCTCCTCACTTTGCCTCCCACTGCATGCAGCCTGTCACCCTGACAGTGCTGAGTGTCTGTGGCATTGTCACCTCGATGTCATGTCCTACTTCTTCCCTGTCACTCAGCACTGCTGCCTGTCCACCAGCCTGTCTGCTACACAACAGCTTGAGCTTCGTCTAATGCACTTTACCGACAGCAGGATTCTTTTTTTTTTTTAATGCATTTGAGAAACTATAAACCTTTAAATCAAATCAGGAAAATGAACACAGCTTCTTACAGCATCACTGATGATCATGATTCTGTTTCAGGATGGAATGGGAAACCTCAAGCTGAACCAGGATGGGATTCGCCTGGAGGGAATCAGCGAGTTTCTTTTGCCTCTGTATGTTAATGAGATTCAGTCCAGAAGGGTAAGTTGCTACCTTTTCTCACCAACTTCAAGTTGCTTGTTGATCAATACTCTGACTCTGATGCACTAGGAATAAGTACCATTGACTGAAATACATGTGAAAAGCTCTTGGGGAGAAAGATGTGTCCAAAGCTGCAGACAAGCTCATATTGATCTTTCACTGTTGAGGAAGTTATGATCAATTTATTATCAACAAAAGCCAACTTTCTGCTGAGCTCAGACTCGACAATACTTCCAGGATATTTTATATGCGTGCCTGGATTAAAAAAAAAAAAAAAAGATGACCCTTTTTCTCTCTGTGTGTTACTCCTTTCCTCTTCAGCTTCCCTCATTTCCTGTCGTCCTCAAACGGCGTATTATCAGGGCCTCCCATCAGCAGGAGGTGGGTAATAGGATGCTTCTCAGCTCCTCTCAGGCCACATATAACCTACAGGAGATTACAGACGATTACAGGGGGACCAGAGTGTCCCTGCTGGATTTCCAATCAAGCCCACGCGATAAATTCCTTCCCCTTTGCACTTCCTCCCTCCCCTTTCTCCTCTTTGATGTTTAGTAGATTAACCAACACAGCTCCAGCCCAAAGTTGATCCAAATGTTCTTCTCCCACACGAATCACAGACGCTCAGTTGGATCATCCCCGTTTTCAGTGATTAGGCATGGTGCAGAAAGCAATTTCAAGCACTGTAGGCTAGGGTTCCATGTAAATTTGATTTTTGAGGGACATGGATTGAGGAAGTGGCTCGATAGTGGCTCCAATTTGCCACAGCAGATTGAGAAACAACTCGGAATTGCCCACTCGTGCTCTTTGATGTCCTAGTTGGAGCTAAATGTTGATTTAAATATAACGCTCTTGTGCTTTAACAGTAGAAAAACACCTCACGGCCATAGCACATGCCCAAAACTGAACATTGGACAAAGCCAATATTTCACTCCCCAGTGCAATACCACCTGCAGACATTTTTACTGTCTTGTTTTACAGACAGCTCTGTGCAGGGCCCCTCTTATCTGCTGCACCAGAGATATTTGCAGGACAAAAGTCTCTATGGGTCACTCAATATTTCTCACCTGAGGAAATATGTCAAGCACACAGAGAGTAGGGATTATGGTTATGGAGTTTACACAACAGTGCACAGTACTTTTCTTCAGTCAGATAACCAGCATTGATCAATAAGCCATTACCACAAATGGCAGTGAACTTGGTAGTGCATCAAAGGTTTCTTAAAATCAAATATAGTATGAGCTTCTTTTTTCAAGCTGCAGCTGCTAAACTCACAGTAAGCTGTAGTTTGATTTTTTTTTTTTTTTTTTCCCCGAGTCAATCAGTGCTTTAAATTTTAATCAGTAACTGAAGCCGTAATCTGTGGATACCATATTGAAATACTCACTCTGCGTTTTTGGCAGTAATTCTGATAGCTGGCAGCAAAGTACATGCTGAGTAGCCCCTTAAAAAGGCAGAGTAGTGTCAGAGTAGCATGTTGCGAGGTGACAGCTGTTCTCTTTCAGTTTACATTGATTAACTAAGAAAAAAAAAATGCAATCAGGGTGTTTTTGTTGTGTTTTTTTTTTTTTTTTTACTGTTTTAGATGTCATTATGTATCATTGCTGCTGTTTGGCCATACTTTCATATTCAATTGAGTTCAGTTGAAGTTCACTTTATTCCTGCACATTTAATTGCATCCACCTACCTGTCACCCAGGGGAGGGAGGCAGACAGGAGGGAAATAAGAAAAGAAGAAACAAAAGAAGAAAGAAGCCACTGTTAATCATAAAACCAAAGTCTTGTCAGTTTTGTTTAAATCTTTATTTAACCATGAAGTGGAACTCTTGAGATTTAAAATCTCTTTTGTGAGAGTGTACTTGGGAGCAGGTAGACCAACCTAGTGTATATTTGGCGGTAGGTTAATGCAGTTTACAAACTCTGTATGACACTGGTGATAAATAGGCTACATTAATAAATCAGTATACTTATCCAAAAAACAAGAACAGAGTATTAATTGAATTCAATTAAATTTATTTATATAGTGCTAAATCACAACAACAGTCGCCTCAAGGTGCTTTATATTGTAAGGTAAAGACCCTACAATAATACAGAGAAAGCCCCAACAATCAGACGATCCCCTATGAGCAAGCACTTGGCAACAGTGGAAAGGAAAAACTCCCTTTTAACAGGAAGAAACCTCCAGCAGAACCAGGCTCAGGGAGGGGCAGCCATCTGCCTCGACCGGTTGAAGGTGAGGGGAGGAAGACAGGGCAAAAGACACTGTGGAG
>VUQS01035906.1:0-13301 GCA_015108495.1 Heterochromis multidens
GAGTAAATGTGGTTATCCCAGCTGGACATTTGTCAAAGCTGGGAAGGCAGCTAAAGAATGCTCCAGGCGATCCAGGAGAGAAGGACAACTGTTGTCTAAGCAAAAACCTTTGGTGATCCCTTATGTGTCAGGAGTATCGGAACAGCTGAGACGCATTTTCTCAAAAAAACACATCTCTGTGGCTTTCAAACCCCAAAACACGCTACGCCAAAAATTGGTCCACCTTAAGGATCGGGTCCCCCGGCACAAACAGAGTAATATAGTGTACGCTGTTAAGTGCCAGGAGGATTGCCTTCACTTATACATTGGAGAAACCAAACAACCTTTGGCTAAGAGGATGGCACAACACAGAAGAGCTACCTCGTCAGGCCAGGACTCCACAGTCCATTTACACCTACAGGCCAGTGGCCACTCTTTCAGTGATGAGGATGTACACATCCTTGACAGGGAGGAACGCTGGTTTGAGTGGGGAGTCAAGGAGGCCATTTACGTGAAAAGGGAAAGACCATCTCTGAACCAGGGAGGGGGCCTAAGGGTACACCTTTCACCATCTTACAGTGCTGTGATTGCAGCCATTCCCTAACTCTCTGAATGGTACTCATGGCCACTGATCAATGGTCATGACAATTTGCTTATTAATGATCATGAAACTGACCTCATGGCCCATTGTTACTCAGTGGTGCTAGTTTCGGTCATTATGTACTGTTTATAAGGCTGGGGAAACCTGCAGTCAGCTGAGACTGATGAAGTCACTTGGATAAGTGACGAAACATTTCTCCCACTGAAAACGCTACGTCCAGATGAACAGATTCCGCTGTCTGGGATTTCCTTACCTGGATTATTGAGCATGCATCAAGACAATATGGGAGAAATATGCTCTCTTTCTAGTCCCTGTCAGTACTCTTGCTGCAGCATTTTGGATCAACTGAAGGCTTATCAGGAAGTTTTTAGGACAACCTGATAGTAATGAATTACAATAGTCCAGCCTAGGCAGACAGAAGGATCCAGGAGATCAGGGCCAAGCGCAGCCCCCAAGAATACCAAAGACCCGAGGCCACACATTCCAATGACTGCCACGCGCCCACCCCAGCAGGAGAAGGAGGGCAGCTGCAGACGGAGCGCCCATGGCCAAGAGCTGAGAGTCCCAGAGAACCAGAGGCAACGGGCAATTGGCCCCGCCAGAGGGCAGCCCCCCCGACATGAGCCGAGAACAGGGCCACAGGGCCCCAGGCACCGCCCGACACCCAGCAGAGCCCCCCCGTGCCGAAGAGGCCTGAGCCACCCCGGACCACCACACCCAAGGGAGCGGGTTAACAGCCACACGTCCCGGAACCAAAAAGCACCCGCAGCCCAGGGAGGGGCCGTAACATCCAGTGGGGAGCGGTAGGGAGGGGGAGTCCCCACCCTCTATGACCATGTCCCAAAGGGGCCAAGGCTCGGCATGCCCTAGACCCAGGTCCAGCCATGCACGCACGCGCGCGCACACACCCAGGTCATTCACTCATACACTCACATACTCACACTAGTGACACAAAGATACACAAAGACACACATGCACACACACAAACCCTCTGAAGCGTGGGCGAGCAGATCAACCCCCGGACCAGTAGCGAACCCGGGACGGAGCCAGACTGGGCTCCGAACCACCAGTGCGTCCCTGTCCCGGGGAGGGTGTATGAAACAGGGGTGTAGGGAGACCTGTGGGGGGGGGGGGCAACTAATGCTTAATTAATTGGTGTGTGTCATCTGGCTTCATGGATAGATAAAGCTAGTTATCATCTGCACAGCAATGAAAATATATGCTATGCCTTCTAATAATACTGCTTAAGGGAAGCATGTATAATGTAAATAGAATTGGTCCTAGCACGGAACCCTGAGGAACTCCATAATTAACTTTAGTGTATGAAGGAGACTCTCCATTTACATGAACAAACTGGAGTCTGTTAGATATATACAAATCACTGCAGTGCAGTACCTTTAATATGTACGGCATGCTCTAATCTCTGTAATAAAATACTGTGGTCAACAGCATCAAACGCTGCACTGAGGTCTAGCAGGACAAGCTACCCTGGAGGGTGTGCTCCAACTATAGGCTGTTCACACTCCTCAGCCACCTGGGAGTCTTTGGCAGGGTACTGGAGAGGAGAGTTCGTCAGTTGGTTGAACCTAGTCTTCATCTTGGTCATGGAGTACTTGACCAGCTCTTTACGCTTTCAAAGATATTTGAGGATGTATAGGAGTTTGCCCAACCAGTCTATGTGTGTTTTGTGGACTTTAAGGCATTCAACTGCATCCCTTGGGGTATCCTGTGGGGGATGCTTTGAGAATACTCATCTTTTCTTTTTGGGGATGATGTAGTTCTGTTGGCTTCATCAGGTGGTGACCTCCACCATGCACTGGAGTGGTTCACAGCTGAGTGTGAAGTGGCAGGAATGAGAATCAGGACAAGTCTGAGACCATGGTTCTCAGCTGGAAAAGGGTGGAGTGCCCACTCCATGTCCGGGACAAGTTGCTGCCCCAAGTGGAGGAGATGGACAGTACTGATCTGTTATGGTGAAGACAGAGCTGAGCGTAAAAACGAAGCTGTCGATTTACCGGTCAATCTATGTTCCTACCCTCGCCAATGAGCGGAAATGTGTTGGTGGTATACAGAGGAGTTCATGGTTGACCCAATGTAAATTCCCCAGGTCCTGTGCCCGCACAACAAGCCTAAAGTATTCTAAAGTCAAATGTGAGGCCATCCATTGGACAGCTAAAGCTTGGCCGAAACTGAGTCATGCAAAAGGACAATGATCACAAGCACACCGGCAAATTTACAGAGTGGCTGGAAAAAGATGTTACAATGACCCAGTCAAAGTACATACCTCAACCTAATTGAAAAGCCGTGTTAAGAGAGCTGTGGATAAACAAATGCCCGCAAACCTCAGGGAACTGATGCAACAGTATAAAGGAGACGGGATCAAAATTCCTCCATAATGATTTGAGAGACTCAAAGCCATAAAGAAAATTACTTTCCTTCTAAGTTATTGCTGCTAAAAGTGGTTCTACATGCTATTAAATCATGGGGTGTACTTAGTTGTTGCAGTCATGTTTTTCACAGAACTGTACAGTCTTGTAGAGTCCTGTGAAAAACATGACTGCATTTTTAAAAATGTAATACAATACAATAAATCACATGCTAAAACTGGCATGTGATGTGTTGTTTGTTCAAATTTAAGTTAAAAAAATTTTCTGGTGAAGTGAGATAATACAAAAATAATACAAAATGTAGAGCATGAAATTGCATGTTTTGATTGATGAAAAGCAAAACAAAAATCACAAAAAAAATTAAAGGATGTTTTAGCAAGAACTTACTCTGTGATCACAAGATAGAGCAGAGCGATCCATCCTGTGGGCAGTTTTCATTGGTGATGATGGAGAGGACTTGCACTTCACTGGAACATCAACTAATAACAAAGACCAAAATGGATCATTAGTTTTAACATAAATAGATGGAGGAAAAAAAATAAATAAATAAAACAACAACATAGTTTTATGGGTGAGTATTATGCTAACATACCTGAATTATTAAAGGCCAAAGTGTCCATGCGATTTGACAGTACTCTTTCTTTATTGAACCCGTCGTTGGCATACAGGTTTGCCCTCTCTTTTTTCAGCTCATCCTCCCTCTGCTTTACCAACTTGATCTCTTCATCCACCAAGGATATTGTGCTTCTTGAACGCAGCTTAAAAAATGGGTTGTTCAGGAACATTTTTTCCTGAGGCTGCTCACAGGCTTTGCTGAGGGAGAACTCAGAGGCACTGCGAATAATCAGATTGGATGTCTCCAGGATGATGAGGTTGGAGCTGCTATCTTTGGAGTGCCACTCATCAGACTGAGCTTTCATGTTGTCTTTAACATGTTTGGAACTGGAGGTGAAATCATTGCTAGGGTCCAGAATAATTACATTGTTGGCTGACATTTCATGTTTCATTGGTTCCTTAGTAGGTGAGGAGGTGATGATGAATGATGGTGTCATTGGAGTGCTTATGGATCTAGGGATACTTCTTGATGGAGCACAATCAGTTGATTTGCCCATCCTGGACAGGCCCCTCTCCCTTTTGAAGTTTTCTTCCCTCTCCAGTGATATGCGAATCTCCTTTTCAACTGGCGTTTCTGGATCATCATAGGGGGACCTGTAACTGGAATCATCCAAACCAGAATCCTCTGAGCAGGGGCTGAATTGGACGTGAGAATAATCCCCAACCAGATCTAAGTTTTCCAGATCATGTGCTTTCTTGTGAGTTCTATCAATGTTGCGGACTGGAGTGTACATGAAGCTGTGGCTGCTGTGTAAGCTCAGCTGCTTGGTTGTAGGCAAGACTATCTTGTTTTTGGTTTGCTCCTCCATTTCCCGCCACTGTTTACGAGCCAGCTGGAAGTCCACGTGCTCTGTACTAACATTCTCACTCTTGGTCTCCTGTATCACACAGAAGTCTTTAGGTAGCTTCTTGACTGTATCTACATTGATGTGTGGTTGGTGACTGGTGTGGTTATAAATGGCATCTCTACCATTTTCACTCTCATCTTCAGATATTTTGGACAAACCTTGAAGGCCTAAAGGGCTATATTTAACCTCTTGTGGAGGGGTGGGAAAAGAAATGTTATCTTCAGGTTGTTCCAGAATGTCTTCTACTTGCGGGACCTCAAAATACACTTCGTCAAAGGTGTTGTTGTCTTGCTCTTCAAAGTCTGTCACCTCAACTTTTTGCACAAAGAGCTCCTGGGCACTCAACTGAAGACTGTCCAAATATGAATCATCATCTTCTTTATTAATAGAAGAGGAGAATATTGTTCTCCATTTTTCATCTGTCTCACTATCTGATGAAGCTGCTGCAATCTCAACTCTCGGGCAGTCGTCCATTTCATCAGGGCCAGGTTCATGGCAGGATTCAGTGGAGACATCTGACATAGCCTCTTCTCTAATGTACTGTGCTAATATAGATTCCTCTGTGATGGGTGGTTCAAATAAGATTTCTTGGGCCTCTAGGTCTTTTTCTGTATATATTGCCAGATTTAGATAGCCATCTTGTTCAGGATTCACATTACTGTCAACAGCCTCAGGCTCTGGCTCAGGGTACTGCTCTAGCCCAGGGTCCAACTCTGGCTCAGGGTATTGATCTGGCTCAGGGTATTGATCTGGTTCAAGACTTTGCTCCTCAGGATCTTCATCTGGCTCAGGGCATTGTACTGGTACAGGGTCTTGTTCTGGCTCAGGGGTCTGTTCTCGCTCAGGATCTTGTTCTGGTGTGTCCCGCCTCTTATGAAGGGGCTCATTCTCATACACACTGTCCACACTGGAGAGTGGGTCGGACACAGATGACGTGATTGGCTCATTCCTGTTGAGCTCTTCGTACCCTGGTTCTAAAATCAAAGCCTCTTTTTGATCCCGACAAGGCTTTTCAGTGAAAACAGTGGTCTCATTGTCATTCTCAACTGTGTTGGTTGGCATGTCAGTTAAAGTGTCATGCATCACCTCTGTCGTCTGGGACTCTGGGACTGATGGTACTGTCGCTGAACAAACCTGATCATCATCATCTGCAATGAAATCCTTCTGTTGCTTAGGTGAATCAGCCACAGCAACCTCTACTTCACAATCCATCTCCAGCTTTGATTGTTCTGTTGTTTCCATGGTGATGGACATCGAGTTGTGATTCTCAGTTGTGTTGCAACTTTGGGTCAGTTCTTTTCCATCTGTCTCCCTATCCACTGAGGTAGCTTTCTGAGTAAAAAGAATAAGAAAAGGAAAGATTTAGTTTTTTAGGAGGGAGAATTGTTGATTGTATTCAGCCAATAAACAAGTGAGTTTGTTCAATATTGTACTCTGTTACACAAAAAACATATCTTGAATATATGTACATATATCTCAGCACAATGACAAAAACACTGGACTGGTTCAATAGCACTTCATAATGCTATTGTGAAAGTAACCACACCAATATTATCCTCTTGAGCACACCAAAGTGTCCATGGATGGCACTTAAATGCCAAGTAAAATTAGAGTGTGTTTGCAGACTTGTATCTGTGGAGATTTGGGAAATGGTTGTGATCATAGCAGTGGTGTGTGTGTGTGTGTGTCAGGGTTTATTTCCTATGTTTGTCCTTGCTGCTGTGCTGCAAGAATATTTCCCTAAGTGGGTTATGTGCAAAAAGACATGCGCGCACGCACACACACACACACACACACTACTACTGATAACTAAGATTTGTCACAACATACACTCCCTAAATACCTCTTACCTTACTAGCTCATTGTGTGCCAGGAGAGTTCAGTCATATAACCATACTTGTGTACATTCCACCCAAGGCAACAGCTGAAGCTCTATGTGAAGTTCTCCATGAAACTGTTGCTAGGATACAGACTAAACATCCAGAGGCACTCTTCATAATATCAGGAGACTTCAATCATGTTTCCCTCTCCTCCCACCTGACTGGATTCACACAATTTGTTGACTGTCCTACCAGAGAAAATAAAACCCTTGATCTGCTGTACACCAATGTCAAAGAAGCTTACAGAGCTACTGTCTTACCACCACTTGGCAGATCAGACCACAACTGGAAGACTCCTCTCTACAGAAAATCATTCACACCCACAGCCATCAGGCTTTACAATTCTTATACAACTAGCAGATGAGCTTTGTCAGATATACGAATTTCCCTTTGGGATTAATAAAGTTATTCTTATTATTATTCCAAATACCTCTTACCTTACTAGCTCACTGTGGGTAACTGACTATAATAATACAAAATATTCTGACTTCAGCAAGATGTAAAATTATTAAGCATTTTACTAAACATACCTATGAGGTCAGGATCATTAGTATCATGAAACTGACCTCACGGCCCATTGTCACTCAGTGGTGCTAGTTTCGGTCATTATGCAAATGTACCGTTTATAAGGTTGGGGAAGCCTGCAGTCAGCTGAGACTGAAGAAGTCACCAGTTGGTGACGAAACGTTTCTACCACTGAAAACGCTACGTCCAGATGAACAGATTCAGCTTTCTGGGATTTCTTTACCTGGATTATTGAGCATGCATCAAGACATACCTATTTGCATTCAGAAATTAGATGATTTGACATTTGGAGATTTGCAGGTGCTAAGGCTGCTACATCAGAAATGGTCATAAAATTTGTTTTAAATCTTGAAGTATAATGTGCTTTGGTATTGTGTTGCAGCTTCATCTGTCATAAAAACCAACTCTTGTTTGCAGTGCTTTTGTTTAGACAATAACCCCTATATATATATATTTACACATGTAACCAAACAAAGACAAAAGAAGTACAACCAATCTGACAGAAATGTGCACTGTACAAGAGATTGTGCAAATTGAGTAGTGCTATAAGCAATGCTAGGATAGTACTGCATTAACATTCAAACTATCAGCTACAACAATGCCTTCTGAAATAGGTAAGTTGGCAAGCTTTGCTACTGAAGGATAGCCTCAATGGTTAATGTTTTGGCATATACACTTTGAAATTCTGCATGTATTTAAGCTGCAAACTTTCCTATCAATATTCAATATTCCTGAATAATTTTTAACACATAACCTATATATACAGTGCTGAAAAAAGTATTTGCCCCTTCACAATTTCTCTCTTTTTTGCATTTTTTTCACACTTATATCTTGCAGATCAAACAAATTTTAATATTAGTTAAAGACAGAGTACCAATTACTTTTTCACATAGGGCCAGGTAGGTTTGGGTAGCTTCCCCCCCTCTCAAAAAATTAAAGAATTAATTTCATTTAGGGCACTTGATGAACTGTGCATTCAAAGCAGTCCCTTAGAGCCTCAGTATCATCAGGTGTCCCGTTCCTCACTGTGAGTTTAGTTGCAGGCTGTGTCTGCACATGGGTTTTGTAACATGTCTGCAGAAAAACCAAGTTGTGGTCTGATCTGCCAAGTGGTGGTAAGGCAGCAGCTCTGTAAGCTTCTTTGACATTGGCGTACAGCAGATCAAGGGTTTTATTTTCTCTGGTAGGACAGTCAACAAATTGTGTGAATCCAGTCAGGTGGGAGGAGAGGGAAACATGATTGAAGTCTCCTGATATTATGAAGAGTGCCTCTGGATGTTTAGTCTGTATCCTAGCAACAGTTTCATGGAGAACTTCACATGGAGCTTCAGCTGTTGCCTTGGGTGGAATGTACACAACTATTGTTATGATATGAATGAATTCTCTTGGTACATAATATGGTCGCATACCAACTGCCAATAATTCAATATCAGGACAACATATCTTCTCCTTGACACTGATATGTGCAGGATTACACCATCTCTGGTTCACAAATAAAGCCAGACCTCCACCTTTTTTCTTGCCACTAGCTTTAGCATCTCTCTATGAGGGTGAAACCAGATAGATCCACATTGGAGTCTGAGATGTTGTGATTCAACCATGTTTCAGTAAAACACATGAGGCTGCACTCACGGTATACTTTCTGAGTCTTCACTCCAGCTCATCACTTTTGTTGGGCAGAGAGTTGACATTTCCCATGATGACTGTTGGCAGAAAAGGCTTATATCTCCACTTCCAAGCCTTCACCTTTGCACCAGCACGGCAACCATGAAAACGCCTCTTTATCTCAGCTGGAATAGGGTGGTATCTTCCAGATAAATAATTACATGTTTACACAATAAAATATTCAGTAATATTAATAATTATTACTTGCAGCCTGAAGTTGTTTGTGTTGATTATTAGAAGTGAATATTCTGCTGCAGGAGAAAGAACGTGGCTAAAGAACTATTTGTTGTCTCTTCCATTTGTTTCCTTTTGGCCTCCAGTATGAAGTTAAAATCCTTAAAGCAGCAGAACATCCCTCCATCTGTGGCCTCCCACCGGCAGCACACACACTGAAAACATTTGTTTAAATAGAAAGCTGTGTTCTTGTCTTGGGAGCAACTTCAAACATTTTGGGTGCTGACCCACTTTTCAGCATTTAGTCCTAATTTAAAGTAATCTTTAATGCAGAGTGACTCCTCATTAGCTCAAAGCTGCGAGCTTCAAAGGCGTCTGCCTGGAGCCACTTCGGGCACAAAGGAGTTTTCGGCAGTGAGCACTTCGATGGCGCTCCGTTTAGGCCTTAATGCAGAGATTTGGCAGATACAGCGTTTCTTAAATAATAGGTTAAGACCCAGGATGGACTGGAGGCATTTACCTTCCAGGCACCAGTGTGCTTTAATGAGCAGAACCAGATTTTAAAGTTTCACTTCATCCAGCACATTACCAAGAAACTTTGTTTTATTTCTATCAACAGCCCTGTGTTATAATCACATTTCAAGAAATGCAAAAAGCAAATCAAGTCATAATTTAATGTCTCTTTTAATCAGATTATAACATCAGATAAAAGCTAACGTGAAGCTTTTGTTCTCTTAAGTGTGACTAAACTTCTTTGGGTTCACATGAAGGAGAAACTAAAGCATACCACTGCAACTAAAGGAAAAAATTGAAAAGAGTATTTAATTAGGAGTACTTCCTGAATTTAAATTGTCTCTATTTGAACTGCTCTTTGGAAGGGATATATAATATATAAGCTTAAAGATTAAAAGGAGCCTTTTATTAAATAACATTTAAAATTAAAGTGGAAAGTGATCTCGAGCCCAGAGGAGGTGCTGGATCCAACAGGTCACAAACCTAACTCCTGCATGTTAATTCTTTTTTTATATTTTCAGGTATTTTTTATATACAGTACATTTAATATTTTACACTGTGTACTGAGCCTCTTTAATGCAATCTGACATTTGCCCCGCTTGTTTTTTAGACATTGAGGATTTTTGAGGACATTTTTATTCTAATTTGTTTTATTCTGTTTGAGCTGTTCCACCGTATTAATCCACAATTGACTTTAACAACTTAAAGGACCAAGTGGGGTCTTTGATGGGCTCATTATAGTCTATACAGGAATACTTTAATGTCTCTACTTGTGTTTGTCACACTGATACTGTTTTCTGAATCTGAGACATATTCTGTCATTAATTATGTTTTTTAGTCATTTTTGTGCAGAAAGGAACATAAATTAAATTGATAATATAATCCTTTATCTTACTCCGGGCCTCAGTGCAGCTCCTCAGGTCTTCTTCTGTCTGAAACAAGCCGGTTCAGCTCCTCCTTCTCCTTTTAGAGAAGTTTTACTTTAGTTGGTGCAGAAAGTAAATTCATAATTTACCGCCCACTTTAATCTGATCATATCATCAGATAAAAGCAGAATTTTGCAGCTGATGTGAAAAGTTATCTGAGCCCTGATTGGAATGTGTTTTTTTTTTTTTTGTTTTTTTTCTGCATCACTGCGTTTCTTCCAGATCGAGGAGATCACCTTTAAGAACTACTACACAGCCTACCTGACTGTGCGTCTTCTGAGGAGGAACCCTGAACAGGAGGCCCCTGCTAAGTGGTTCACAGCTCTGAGAGACCTGTCTCTGATGGATAACCCTCACACTGAGGGGGGCTCCCAAGACTACTACTCTATTCACAGGACACAGGTGGGCTGCACCACGATAGGTGTTTATTTTCATCTGCTGCATCTGTTCTCACCTTAAATCTGACATTCACATGTCGACAAATCATACTCATCAATCATACAGTTTTCTACAACAACAACAACAAAGTGGCCATAAAAAAAATTAATTACAGAAAAGAATTCAATTAAATGGAAAGAAGACATTATTGACCAAAAAGGTGCAGGGTGAAGGTTCAAATCATTACACCTGAACTTTTTACATGCAGCATTTTCTAAATGGAAACACATTTATAACTAAATTTTACCAAAACAAAGAAAATAATAAATTACAAATAAATAACGACAAAAAAAAGATCTTTCACAAATGATAATCATACCTCAGTCTTTTCTGTTTACCACCTGATTGTTAAACATTTTGCTAAATTTGTTTTACAGATAAACAGAGATTAGACATTTTTCTTTCTGCAGTTTTTGCTTTCCAGCATAGTTTGTGGTCAGTGATCATGTCATCTTCACACACACAGTACATGAATGAGACATACCTGTTTTGGTTGCCAGTCTTGGTCCATTTATGGAGGACTGCTGCATTTATGAATCCAGGAGAAACTGGGATTTTTGCTGCTGAGAGATAATGGTCCATTTTTAGGGATCTGCACCTTCTGCATTAGGAGGTTGGAGGGGTGGCATAATGCACAGAGTTGTTTGCCAGAAGACTCCTGCTCGTGTCTCATTGGGATCTCTGTGTTTTCCACTTGTTTTGTTTTCCAACCCGCTTTTTAATTTCCACTCACTTGTTATGGTTAGGAAAAGATGGTTGTTTGGGTTTAAAGTACTGTTGTGAAGAGGTGTGACTGCTCACTGTCACTAAGACCCTGATCCTGTTGATCAGGGCACAGATGACAAAGGATGACTTCTAACTGAAGCCCGAAGGTTGAGAGCAGCCCACTCTGAAACTGTTTTTTCCTGCTTTCTGATCCAATATACATCTCCCAGGACTTAAAGATGATAACTATGTGTATAAAATTTTATCATTACCTCCACATTACAATCAGACATAAGATGGATTCTTCAGCTCATAACAAATCTCATGTCAGGCAAAACAAGATCACCACCAAACCTGCAGTTCCTCCAACGTCCAGCAGAGGCTCCAGCAGTGTGTCGGTCGGTCCCCATAGACTCCCATGTTAAAATGTCCAACTTTACAGCAGAAATACACATCTTTACAGACTGATACAAAGAAACTTTTTTGGTCTTTATAGTTAATTTCCTCCTTCATAACATCTGTATTGGGGGAGAATGTTTTTATAAATTACCTGTTTAAATTGTATTCAGGCTTAAAGTTTGCATTAATAGGGGCGTGGCCTCTTTGGCTGACAGGTGGATGGCGACACAGGTGGCTGTAGCTGCTAGCTGTCTGCTAGGCTTCACCTCAGCTAATTGGAGTCTCTGAACTGGACCTCTGGGCTGTGTTTGTGCTGTTGGAGCCTTTTGGAGCATTTTTAACACAATTATCTGACCAATAATATGGCTGCTGTGCAGTTAATTATACTAACAGACTGTCCGAGAATTCTGAGCTTCAGTTTTGGTGAATGAAATTCTAGGATTTTATTTGGCTGTTACTGAGCACTCCATCCTCTCATCTAAATATGGTCACTTCTGGTACTAGAAACCAGCATGACGATGGCCAAAACGCTAATGTTGAGGCTTGTGGATGTTGAGTCCACAAACAGTGTGTTACATCATGGTGGCTATGTCCATCTCTTAGATACTGTAGACCCTTTGATATAAAGACTGGTTGCACATGTACAGTCCTGCATTAATGCTGTGTGCATACAAAGGCCAAAATGTATGCCACAGCACTCTGTGATGACACACGGCCAATAGAAATGAAGCATTCAGCCAGCTGCAGGCAGGGAAGGCAAAAATGTAGGAAAAGTTGATATCGCGTGTCTGAGTTGGGACGTTCTTTAAATTTGAACAAAATGAAAACCAAAGGACTTCCAAATCACATGAGCCAATATTTTATTCACAACAGAACATGGATAACATGACAAATGTTGAAATTGGGAAATTTTACACCTTCATCCACTAAATGAGCTCATTTTAAAAAAAAAAAGTTGGCACGGGGGCAACAAATGGCTGAAAAAGCAAGAAAGTCCAAAAGATTCAGCTGGGAGAACATTGTAGTGGAAATTTTAAAATTAACAGAGTCCACAAGAGCGGTCGGCTGTAATCAACATTCTTTATTTCCATGCATGGAGAGAGCAGAGACGATATCACTGTCCAAGTGCTCTACTGAGCCCATGTTCACTGCAGTCTTTATACACACCCCAAAACAGGCCACATGGTACATTTAATCTTCTGTTTATACTTCAGTTAACAATCCCACGATCTCCTCCACACCTGGTCCATAAAACCTCCTTCTCTAAAGAATTTGTTTACTTCCAGATATACTGCTTTAACCCTATAAGGCCATAGTGACCTTTGCTGACCTGCTTCTCCCAGCAAGCCCATTTTTAACCTTTAACCCTTCTGGTTTCACATATACAAAAGGCTTAAAGAGTGCAAGTTTCCCATCTAAACATCCACACACGTATTCAAACATTCCACTTAAACTGAAACACAATAAATTTTCCATCACAACATCTAGCAACTAATTTAGTTAATTGATATCAGGTCTGTAACATGATTAGCTATAAAAGGGATGTCATAGAGAGGCAGATGGGCAATCTGTGAAAGAGTGTGTAAAAAGATTGTTTTTGTAGTATTCCACAATGTTCCTCAACGTCAAATTGCAAAAGCTTTGCA
>VUQS01035908.1:0-10135 GCA_015108495.1 Heterochromis multidens
TACATTTAATATACACATTTTACAGAGCAGTTGTGATTATTATTGATCATTATGGTAATGATGGCTCTCCCACTGTGTTGTGGGTTATCCTGGTTCTCCATTTTTCCTGCAAACATCCACCTTGCTTGTCTTTTTTCATTTCTTACAAATCCATCTCCACTATAGTTTCTAACATTATTCATTTCATTCTTCATTATTCATTTAATCCAGCCCCGGATAAGCGGAAGAAAATGGATGGATGGATGGATGGATGGAAACCAAATGTTATTGCCCTTTTGTTCATATAACAGTATTTTAAAATAAAAATATGGAATACACTACTTTTGAATTCATTATTGAATTTTGCACATAACAATGCGATTAATCGCGATTAATCGCAGAAAAATCATGCGATTAATCGCGATTAAAATTTTTAATCGTTGCCCAGCACTACTTTAAATATAACCTCTCTTCTTCTTTCTTCTCTTTTAGCTCTCATTCTTTTCTCTCCCTGGGAAATATAGCAGCTGTACCTTTAGCTAGCAGACACACTGTGTGACAACTTATGGACATCTGCACTCTTTCCACACCAGCCCACTTTAACCCCTGACTATGGCACTACAAATGATGCATAAATGATATAGTTTTGCCTCTTTCATCTCTTTGTATGCAATAACCCTGTGATTGATACACCAATAGGACTGCCTGTCATGTGTTACTGTTTAGGATTAAATCGGTTTGATGTTTGAAGGCGCGCAGTTACGTGAAATAATAAAAAAAAGTAAGGAGCCTGTTTTGAAAATGTAAGGAGCAGAAAATACAGATATTTGTGTTAAAATTTAGGGAGTAAAAGTAAAAAGTTGTCAGAAAAATAAAAACTCAAGTAAAGTACAGATACCTGAAAATTCTACTTGAGTACAGTAACAAAGTATTTGTACTTACCGCAACTTAGTTTTATGAGTTTTTTTTAAATAACTCTTTGATTTTACACCAAATGTAACAATTTAGAGTTGAATAGTAAAAGTCATTGGTCTTATGTATGACTTTGACATTTCATTGCATCACTGGTGTTACTGTGTGTTTTTTTCCCTGTCACATCAAATAAAATGCTTCACATTTGACATGATAATAGTTGTACATCCATTGAATTTTGCTACACTTAAGGTTTAAGTTATAAAGGCCTGCATTATTACCCATTTTGAACTGTTTTTCAAATATTTTCATCATTATAGCAATTAAATGGTTGTGCAAATGAACAAATATCACACAATCACATTTTTAACAAACCTTATTTAAATAAATTAATGAGAATCTCCTGATTTGTCGCATTATTTTTCTTGTTCTGTTACTCTGACAACGTGTTATAAAGAGACTGAGAAATATGTCATAAAAGCCTTTAAAATTGCCAAAGGTGCAAGGTAACATCAATGACAAAAAGATGGCACATGTGGTCTGAAAGCTGAAATTTTTTGTGTATACATGAAGTCAACAAGTTACGTAATAACGTGGTCTTTTAATTGTTAGAAAAAGAAATAAACCTGAAGACATCTTGCCATTCCAGAAGTGGATATTTCTGTAGAATGATCTTTGTGTTTGTGCATGAACACTAAAAGAAAGATATATGTGTCCTCATTAGGAAAAGGATTTGTGTCTGCGTGTGGGACTGTAGCCTAAGGTTTATATTGTTAACTGGTAATTATGTGACAATGTGTTTCAGGTCATGTAAAGCAACGAGTAGTGGAATAAATAAATGAATGAATCCAGCAAGTTACTAAGTAACGTATTGCACTACTTTTAAGAAAACTAACGAGTAATGTGTCATACATTATGTTTTTGAGTAACAACCCCAACCCTGGTGTTTGGTGACTGCATACTGTATATGTTTCCACATAAAAGTCTATAGTATGCAGGCGGAGGTAACACAATCATCAGTGGATCACTTGTCATCATGCAAATTGCTGTTTAAGTTAGTTTTTATTAAGTGTCCATCACTGGCGTTATAACTTGACATGCTGTATCTCATAAATGATTCACACTTGGGAGTGAGCTGTCTCCTGATGACTTGTTCACAGCCTATATTAAGAAAAGTAAAGAAAAAACAGTAAAAAAGAAGAGCTGAGACTTTGAATCTTGATTGCTCTGGGCTAAATTGTCAGCATCTGGCTTTCTCTCCTTGGATCAAAACAGATTTACATATTTATGTCACGACTGGGAGTGCTTAATCTCCAGACATGCATGGGCATCAGGTACTCAGCTGGTATGTACCTCAAACGCTATATGATTCTTGTTCTCACAGTTAACCAAAGGCTAATCAAACCACTAATGCAATCTTTAATAAGCTGAAATGCTCTGTTTTTTCCCACACATTTGTGAAAGAGGGTCAAAGAGAGTGATGATTGGAGTTAAAGTGCACGAGACAAATGATTGGGAAGGCTTGGAGAAGAAAGGCACAGTGAGATGGCGAGAGGCTTAATTGGGTCTGAGTCACTCTGCAGAGTCATTTGTGTTTCACTGAGAACAAAGAAACACTCATCTGACATACACCCTGACAGTGATATTCATTTAAAAGACAAACACACTGTGGTATAATCGCTGTGCTGCCACATTCAGTTGGAGTGTTATGTGCTGACCTTGTCTGTCTTCAGGTCTTACTAACAATCTCTGTGAATGTTAAAGCAGTTTGCAAGAGAATTACCCTTGAGTTACTGGAAGGGGTAAAAGCTGTCAGTTTTGATTTTCAACATTTTGGGTCAGATTCCGTTTTCATTCAAATAATTTGTGACTGATTAGTTGATCACTGGTTTAGTGGAGACAAACAGAGCAGTAGGAAGGGAGTGAGTAACGAGGAAACTAGGAGACTTACTAGCCAGAAGCTTAAAGGCAGAACACAAGAAGTGAGAACAAATAGTCAAAAACACCACTAGAACAGCTTATAGATAGCCTATAGATGTTTTTTATAGATGTTGAGCAATATATAATTAAGGTTAGCATAGACACAGTTCTTTACAGACCACTATATATATGATACTGAAAACAGATGTATTTAGAGTAAGAGTCATCTGGGAGGCACGAATGAACATTTTCACACATCTTGTAGAGGTTCAGATATTTAAAAGAATAAAAAAATGTTTGGATCTGCTGGTGTCTGCACAAAACACAATGCCAATCCATGTTATAATTCTTTACATATTTAATTTTGTACCAGAGCTGTGGACTGATGGCTCTAGCAGAGTCAGTCTGTTGGCATGACTCACAAAGTGAAAGGATGTGTTGATCATGGGAACTTAAATGCTGTACCACATGAATGTTAACACTCAGGGCTAACAATCGGGAACCGTTAGGGTTTTTCCCATCAGCATAGGAAGAATACAAAACTGCATGTTGTCTTTAAACTAAAAATAAGAAAGAATATTTGGCCATAAGGTACAGGGTGTTAGTGATGAATCTCTGCGTGGTCCACACTTTAATCACCATATTAAAGAACCAAGAGACTGAGAGTGTGATAAGAGATTTACAATGATTGTTGCTCCCAGGCTATGAAATACATTTCAACTGCTATCCAGTGAAGTAAAGCATGCACCAGTAATGTGCTCCTGAAGAAGACACGGAGGAAAATGGGGGTGAGTTTGAGCCACCAGAGAAAATCTGAGGAAACCGTGTTTTAGTGGAGCCGACTCTACCCTAGGGCTGTCACAACACTAAAGTTTCAATATCACAGGTAAAGGAATGACAAACATTTAAGAGGAAAATTTTATAAAGATTAGAACAATACAAACAATAACATTAATAATAACACTATTTTTAAGTTGTCTGACATAATGTAAAAAATACAGCAACATAACTGTAACGTGTATGACAATTTTTTTAAGATTCTCTTTAGTAGTGGAAAAAAAAAAGACAATATTTTAGGTTTTCTGAGGTAGTGCTGTGCTTCTCATGACTTGGCTCTGTACTTTTGTTGCTGATCGATTTTCTGTCTAGATGCTGTTAGGCTGTTCTCAGCTTCAGTCTGGGACTTTAAGAGAGACATTTTTTTAGATACAAATAATTGTGTTATCCTGTTAAAATAACACTGTCTATTAATGTTACAGATGAGCAGAACTGACAACATTTGCTTCCTAGCTCCAACATTAACATTTTGTTATTAGCCATAGTGCTGTTCAGTGTTGTGAACAAGGACTACTGTTCAGCTGCTAGTGAGGGGAGGGGCTGTGTACCTGTCTGTGTGAAGCTGTGTGTCAACTGAAGGAGGCAAAGACAGCACAGCTGCTATCGATACTAGTTGCAAATGAGCATCTAATTTTTGCTTAGTAAGTAAGTGAGTATTGATTTTTTTTCACAACCATACTCTGACCTATAGGAAAATGCATCCTTAAGTGATTCTCAGTTTAGTTTGTGGTCTTTCTCAAGGAAACCAAACAGTTGTTGTTCACCAGGAAATTACAAATAATTTGTCTTCCATTAAGTTTTTAGCACTTGCAAATTTCAGCGACATATTTTGACTTGCCATTAGCAGCTTAACTGGCTGCCTGTGTCAGAGAAACTGTGAAAGGGTGCACCCGCATAGTAATCAGTCAAAATAATGTCCAACAGGAAAATATTTCCAGTTAAATTGTGACTGTAAACATTTTTGCACAAATGAGCTGACATCACAGATCAAAAGTAACCTTAATCTCTGTAACAGGAGTGGCTCAAACAGTATTGATCTTTTCTGTAATATATAATACAATTAATATATCATATAGCTTATTTAAAATATTTCTGTTTTTGGAATTTTTTTTAGTAAAGTTTTAAATTATTATTTTCTTCTACTCAGCTGTTATAAATTTGAAGCTAAAGACTCATTACCCGTGAGTAAAGATTCCTGCCAGTGTTTCTTTAAATAGATTTACTCTATTAATCCATCTGTGTGGAACTAATCTTTAGGGTAGTCATCATCATCAGTATACCCATTTGTGCATGTTTCTAGTATTCTAATCATCTGTGCATCCATTTATAGCTTCCGTCCTAACAAAGCCCCATAAAGCACATCCAAATATCAGACACTAAAGTACACAGACCGAAATGATGCCGGTTAAAGCAGCCAAAAAGTGGTGCTCACTCCCCTCAGTGGACACGTCTAATGAAATCATCTTTCTTATTTAAACCTAAAAGCAGACAAACACTGATCCTTAAATTTGACTGCAATATACTGAAGTTTACCCAAAACTCTTAATTTTTGACTGCCTTGGCATGCAAAATGTCATTGGTAGAAGAAATAATGAATTATAACAAACTTTTGTTAAAAATAGATTAGCTGAAAAGTTTCTAAAATGTGACAAGAGAAAAAGAAGATCTGAGGTAAAAAAAAAACGATGAATTTTTGGTGTTGGTTGTTCTACTGGGTGCTGTCAGTTCAGATTTCAAAAATGAGCCCAACACAAAAGGAACTTGTTTCACTTAGACCTTTGACCCAAAGCTGGAGCCACTGCTTTAGTCCATTCAGCCAGCACATTCAGACACCATGACTGGCAGTATAGTTTTTCTCTGTATGCTCAACCGTGTCTGTGACAGTGGCCTTAAGTGGTCTTTCGAATCCTTAAACTGAGACTGAAAAATTAAAAATTTGTCTATTGAGAAAAAAATATTCTAGATTTTTTGGAAATGGAGGAATGAACTATACTGTGTGGGAATGGAGAGGTCATAAAAAAAGTAAAATCAAAAGATAAGAAAAAAAACAAACTCCAGAAGCATCATGAAAATGCATAAAATATATGAAACCTAACCTTCAGGAAGACAAGAAGATGCCACTTCACAGAGCAAATACTGAGTGGTATCTATTAAGACCTTTATCTATAAATTATGAGATAAGATGCATCAGGATCTGTGCAGTATAACACCTCTGTTAAAAAGTCCTTGAGAATGTCGTCGCAGTTCTCGGTCTCAGAAAAGTTATTAAAAGTCTGTTAGCCAGATCATTTCTGTGTCCCACACACAAAGTTTCAGGGTGCTGAATCAATATATGCTGTTTTTTTTCTCTCTAAATAACACCCCAGCTTTAAAAATAACAATTAATCAAACCAGTCAAAGCACATATAATTTGACATCATCTGAAGCTGTGGATAACACTGACATCTAAATGCTAAAACACTGTATTAAGACAAAATCCTCGACCAGGAGTTATACTGGCATATGCACTATGTTTTCTATGATGTGGCGACATGAAAACATCTGTATAGAACAGAAGTGACTCCAAAGTAGTTTGGGAAGCAGTGCCAGGTAGAGTTATTGGCACATCTGCTGTGAGTTTGCTAATCAAACTCTTCCTCCGACACACTAACAGCTGACAGGCTGTGTACCACCTAAAAACAGAATCTTCCCCGAGTTGTTGTGGAGCACATGGGCTTTCAGGTTATCCAGTGTATGTGTGTGAGCAGTGGCAAATCAAGTGTGTTTGCTGCTCAACCTGGTGTCTGTCTGGGCTAAGGAGGACTCTCAGGTATAAGAGGTCTCTGCTAGAGATACCTTTGCAGCAGAGACCACTGGCTAATTTAATTGTTGCAGCCTTTGCATTAAAAAAAAGCCCAGCAGGGGGTAAACTTAGGCCAAGTTTGTAACACACTGGCCTGGGTTTGTGTATCTCAAGAATATCGGCTGAATAGAAGAAAGCTCTATCGCTCCAGCATTAGTTGGGCTCTAGTAATTAATATCTCTTCAGCTGGTCAGCAAATATAGCTAAGAGTCTCCAGCAGAGAACACACAGCACACACACTAACTAAGGGCTATGATTCACTAAACAGTTTTTAAAAAATCTTTGATCCTTTTGATGTGTATGTTAATGAGCTCCCATCAGTAATCACAAGTACTGCCCTGCTTACAAGAACAGACCCATTGATCGACGGGGGGACACACACACAACCTAAATACACCACTATAATGCTCTACTAAGTATGCTGAGCAGCCTGATGGGTTAGAGTTATTAGTTGCACATGTGAAGCATAGATCACATTATCACTATTGAAGATTAGTGATAATTGTGCAGAAAAACAAAGAATCGGGTCCAGAATGAGTGTTCAGCTGATGCAGCTGTAAATCCGACAAAGGTGTCAGCTTTGTTTTGACTAAATGAGGTGTCAAAATTTCACAAAAGGCTGTTCCATGCACATCATGGTGTGTAAGGTGGTATGTTTATTATAGGTTGTCTTTTGTTTGTATGAATTTGATAAAGTTAGGTGTAAAGAGTAAAAAATATATAGGCCAATATATATATATAGGCCTCTTGCTACAAAAAAAAAATCACTGAACAGCTCTCTCTATCATCTGACAGATAAAAATGTACATGTTTCTCCCCATTTTCTACCACTGTGTACACATAACGAGTAGTGATGCTCCTAATACGTATAATGTAGTCACTTTTGACTCTGGAATCTGACACTACAGTGATGTATGTCTTAAAGATTGATTTCTGAATTATGTTAGAATTCAAACACTCTTCATTCATCTGAAGTATTAGGACACTTCTGATTTAAGGGCAGCTCCCCCAAGAAAACACCAATGATCCTGTTTGATTAAACCATAAGTGAAAACCATGCAGCTTCATCATTTGCAGAAGTATAAGAAGTTCTGCTTACCAGTACACAGTGTGTTACAACATGCATGTAAAAAAAACAATGGCTAAAACAGATGGCTGTGAGTTCTGCTGTAGTGTAGTTTGTAGTGCCAGAAAGAAACAATGACACGCTCTGTGACATACAAAGTGAAGGCGTGCAGCGTAGCAGAGACATAATAGGAGAGCCTAATGCAGGCTGTGGTTTTTGACCCACCCTGTTTTACGGTGACAGATGGAGATGAAGAGTCCACTCATGATCTGAGCAGTCCTGATTAGCAAAATGGCGTGCCCATGCATACTAACAACTGTCATGAACTCAAAGTCAAGTGGTCACACTGAAGAGGCATACAGGAGTTTTTCACTGAAGAGTGAAAGCAGCAGAGGCATACAGGAGTTTGTATTTGTTGTGACTCACTTTCTTTTATGATTTTCGATGAGTGTATAAATGTTTGAATTTGCATATCTGCGTATATATGAATGCATCTTTTCAAGATCCCTGCGTGAGGGTACTGACGTCTGGTCCATGAATTTGCGTAGCAGATGATGTCATGTGCGCTGTGACCAGGACGCACATTTAAATAAATGCACAAGTTTTTTCTCAATTCTTGTAGTTTTGAGGTTTTCTGGCTAAATGGAAGTGGACACTTTTTTTTTGTTTTGAAATGGTTGGATAAACAATGCATATTATTTTCACAATCTCTCTAAAAGAGGATGGTATTTCTCTCAGTGGAAGGCTTTAAATTGATTAGGCCTCCCATTGATGTTGCTCAATAGTTAAACTTTGGATGTTTCTTATTTGATGCCACTTCAGATTAGATTCAAGCATCCTAAAAATGAAAATCACGATGCCAGAATGCATCAGGCAAATACCGCAATGAGGGCTTTAGACCACAAGAATTAACATAAATGTATAGGTCCTGAAGCGATTGTCTGATTAAGAGAAAAAAACTAAACCCTGTGTCACAAAATGCAGAATAATGTCTGTTTTCCATATAACAGTATAAAAGATGTCAGTTGATTCTAATTAAAAAGAGTAGAAAGGCTGCATTTGGAACACAAAGAAATTGTTTTTTCTGAGGACAATTCAGCTTGCTATTGGCTCATTAAAAGCAGTGCAATGTTTAAAGCTGCATTACTCAATATTTGTATACCGCGGCTGAAAAAGTAGCACTTTACAGAAAATAGATTAGCAGGGTGTTAGTCTCGAATGCATTTTGGGCACACAACCCCGTCTTCCTTCCATCGTGCTCTACTTCTGTTTTCTTTGTTGGTTATTGTAAGCGATCGTAAAGACATTAGTATGTAACTGCAGGAGATGGGAACCATAAAACATTCACACAAATGAGTAAGATGTGGCACTAATGTGTATAAAGTACATATTAGGGCTGGTCCCTTTTGATATCCAGCTAGCCATAAAGGTGAACAGATAAGAAAGCCAACAAGCTTGATTCATAAATGTAACATAGAGATGGTGGATATGAAAATCTGTGTGTGTTGGCAGACTAATAACAAAACTATCACATTGTCATTATTGTCAGTTGTTATATTAGGCTTTATTGTGTGCTATTCTGGCCTCACTGTGTGGTAAGAGGAAACCTCATGTAGTCGTTGTTTGTCATAATTATCTTTACTTTAGTCAGCAAGCCAAAAATACATTTTCCATTGAGAGTGATTTGTAATAAATCCTCCGTTCTCTTCCGCTTATCCAATTCAGGGTCTCATGGGGGCAATTTAGAATCACCAATTAACCTAACCCTACTAACTGCATGTCTTTGGGCTGTGGGAGGAAGCTGGAGTAACTGGAGAGAACATGCAAACTCCACACAGAAAGGCCCCAGCCAGATGGTGGATTCAAACCCAAGACCTTCTTGTTGTGAGGCTAACCACTGCGGCACCATGCAGACTTGTAATAAATCATATTAAATATATATGTACTACAACCCGAATTCCGGAAAAGTTTGGACGTTCTTTAAATTTGAACAAAATGAAAACCAAAGGACTTCCGAATCACATGAACCAATATTTTATTCACAACAGAACATAGATAACATGACAAATGTTGAAACTGAGAAATTGTACACTTTCATCCACTAAATGAGCTCATTTAAAATTTGATGCCTGCACGGTGGCAACAAATGGCTGAAAAAGCAAGAAAGTCCAAAAAGATTAAGCTGGGAGAACATCTAGCAACTAATTAAGTTCATATCAGGTCTGTAACATGATTAGCTATAAAAGGGATGTCATAGAGCGGCAGAGTCTCTCAGAAGTAAAGATGGGCAGAGGCTCTCCAATCTGTGAAAGAGTGCATAAAAAGATTGAGGAATACTACAAAAACAATGTTCCTCAACATCAGATTGCAAAGGCTTTGCAACTCTCATCATCTACAGTGCATAACATCATCAAAAGATTCAGAGAAACTGGAGATATCTCTGTGTGTAAGGGACAAGGCCGAAGACCTTTATTGGATGACCGTGGTCTTCAGGCCCTCAGATGACACTGCATCACTCGTCGGCATAATTGTGTCAATGACATTACTAAATGGGCCCAGGAATACTTCCAGAAACCACT
>VUQS01035911.1:14557-45909 GCA_015108495.1 Heterochromis multidens
ACCTTAAAGTAGAACAGCCAGTGTTCTACTTTAAGAAGTGTGCGATATGGTCCAGCCAAAATACACAGGTAAAATCATTTGTGGGATATATCACAATATCTGTCATTTTAATCACTTTTGCAGTAAAAATATTTTTTTAACAAAAATCCATTTCATATATTTGAGACCTTAGACAGTATTAAAAACATTAATGTGCTTTGTTCTACCTCTGGTAGGGGTATCTCAAAATTTGGGGGCATTTCCACTGCACTATAAAAGTTTAGTGTGGAGCAGGTAATGTGATTGAGAAAAATAACCTGTACTAACAACACTATACTAAGAAGGATGGTTATTAACATGAGGAACGTTGACTAACTAGGCCCTCAGTCTGTATAAAAAATTTTTTAAAATCTGCATTGACTGGCTACTTTAATACACAGTTATAAGAAAGATGATGTATAGAAAATGGAATCACAAAACAAATTCAAAATTAGTTTGCAAAAACTACGAATTAGTTTTTAAATACACATTTCAATCCCAAACGTGTGTGCTAAGTCTCAATGACATTGTTTTCCTGGCACCTTTGCACATGATACACTTCTATTAATCACAGGTTCTACCAACTTAAACTAAGATGTTCTTAAAATATGTTTAGAAAACAGTCTTCTCATTTCAAGACGAAATAAACAGGAAACAGACACACTCGTAGCTGTTGAAATCAAAATGTAACTTTTTGGGGTCTTAATAAGCAGCTAGCTTATATTTTCTCTCGATTTTTGCTTTACTTTCATATACCAGAACCTTTGAACATCACTGTGTTCCTTTTTGGGTAAGGGTTGGCATATTTTTCTGTGAGGACTGGTAACAAAAGTAATGAGGCTAATGCCTTCTGGGAAGAGATGCTGCAAAGACCTCTGCTGGAATCGAGCATGGTTTGAACTGAGTATATTGTGTGTAACCACACAATATAATTATTTTATGATTTTAAGTAAACAAGCTTGTAATTTCAAGATCATTAAACATTTTCCTTTTGATCTTGATTACACACAAAGTCTTATTAATGCATTTCTCTTATCCATTTCTCTATGGTCTTCTGTACAATAGCTCCTCTTCCATGCGCACAGTTTATCTTCTCAGAGAGCAAAACAGAGCACTCATCTCCTTTAAATCCCTTTGTCTCTCTCCTTTCACTGCCTTTCTTCAGCCCTGTTTATATGCAGCCTCTAGAGATAGACAGAGACAAAAAAGAGTAAAGCCTCCTCCTCTAAATCCCTTTGTCTTTAAACACAGAATGACTTATCCAGTTTCCTGCACACACATCTTAGAACCTACACCCACAGCGTATGACTGTGCTCCGGTCTGATGGGTTTACAGCAGAGGAACACTCAAGACAGCTGCTTTGGCTTTTTTGCTATGGGTGAAAGGTGTGACGCTTCTTTCAAGTCTGTGCCAGTCTCAGCTGCTGTGTTCCTGCATAATCTGGCCCAGGGTGCCAATTCCAGGGAGTGCAGGAGAGGAAGCATGAGAAAACACACACATACACACACACACAGACACTCACGCACACACACACACACACACACACATACAATTAAAGTGAGGGGATTGCAGGGTTAGAAGCATATCTGCAGCTGGTGAAACATCCAGGCAGGTATTATCTAGTGGCACAGACACACGGAGACACTTTCCTCCCTTCACTGATTACATTTATTTATGAAGCACTAAAATTACCTGTCTCCATAACATGATTAAAGTTGTGGGAATTTGGCCTGAAGAGTCAGTCTGAAACATGTAACCTTATTTGTACTTAATATTCTATACAACCTAATGTACAGTTTTGTCTAAAACACCCTTCTTTACACGTCAGAGGAGGATCCTCTGCTTTGATAACATGTCCAATTTAGCTTAGCTGACACTGCAAATATTTATATATTGTTGCCAGAAGAAGACAGGCTTCTTGTGTTGAGTCTTGTTGACTGGTGAACTGATTTGGTGTGGTGAGTCATGGAGCACTCTGAGCTAAGAAATTTCACTCACTTATATCAAACTTTTTCCAATTAGGGTTGCTGCTTTTTCAGCTGACTGATGACCTGATCAGTCCTGTCAAGTGTGTAGAATGTTCATCTGAATTGCAATTTTGCTGGATGAACAAACTAGTTAGCTTCCAGCCTGGTTTAAATGTCTTTACTTACTTTACTACCACCCAGTCGTTGTCCTGAGCTCTGAGTATTTACTGAAAGAATGAGATTTTGCAGCCTGATCCTAGACTTTTTAATGTGATTTTCCCCAGAAATTCAGTTATTTGGACATAAAATTTGAGTTGAGTGTGATCAGGACAGAAGTCATCGATTCAAGCAGAAGGTTTGAGTTGCACATAGATGGAACTCAAACCTAGACTAGAAACTAGACTAGAACCACTGGTTTTTCCAGCTGAAACAGCTTTTATTCCCAAACTGCTTTTCTGGTTTATGAGATGCTTCCATTCAGAATTCTGGGAACCTTGATGCTATTGCTTGAACTAGTCCATGTTTCCACCAGTTTGGGATGTGTCATCAGTGGGGGGTGTTGCAAATCCTCCAATTCATAACTTTTAGAATTTAACACATAACCCATTGCACAAAAGGCAGCACGGTGGCTCAGTGGTTAGCACTGTTGCCTCACAACAAGAAGGTCCTGGGTTCGACTCCACCATCTGGCTAGGGCCTTTCTGTGTGGAGCTTGCATGTTCTCCCCATGTTTGTGTGGGTCTCTCCGGGTACTCCGGCTTCCTCCCACAGTCCAAAGACATGCAGTTAGAGGGGTTAGGTTAATTGATAATTGGTGATTCTAAATTACCCATAGGTGTGAATGTGAGCATGAATGGTGGTCTGTCTCTCTGTGTTAGCCCTGCGACAGACTGGTGACCTGTCCAGGGTGTCCAGGATGGATGGACCCATTGAGCTTGTCATGGTTCATACTTAAAAACTTGCAAACAAGGCCAAACTCGCTGACTGCTTAGATCAGCAAGTTTTGCTACTCTGCAGTCATCTTGAAACACCACCTTGCAGTCATCATTAGTAGCATTATGTAAAGTTAACTTAAACTTCAGTGGCCATAAATAGTGCATGTTTAAATCACTAGTGAAACCTGATAAAAACTGCTTAAATAGTTTGATTGCTTTTTTCCTCCTGGAAATGCTACTTCTAACCACTATCTCCTCTTCTTTTAACACAATGCTACTCATAGTTAAAATACCCATCCCTTCAAATAAATTATTCTATTTTAATAAAAAGTATTTCTGCAAGCAAAAAAAAAATACACCAATCAGCCACCACTGACCAGTGAAGTGGGTAAAACCACGGATCCTGGCATTCATGTGTAAGTTATTCTGACATGTACCATTCACCTAAACAGTGCCCCACACCAAGCACAGAAAATATGAGAATAATAAAAGTCATAAACTAACTCTGCTGCCACACAGATATTGAACAGCACTGAGATAACCAACCTTTTTATAACTTTTTGATTGCATTAAGTAAACAGGCAGTTGAATCCATCAAAATGTGATGCAAGTAACTTTTAACTAGTATTTTACTAGCACAGTACTTGTACTTCAGTGCCAGCCACCCCCAGGTATCATCTGACAAATAGCTCCTTTGTGGTCATGCTATGTTTAACGGTGGCCTTCCATCATAATGCCAGAAAAAAAAGAAGTGAAAGAAAGAGCATGATAAGGGAAGTAGAGAGACACAGAAAAGGAGGATCAGAGAAGGAGACTCAAGAAGATTCAGAGAGATGACACAAGCAGAATAATGGAAATTGTAGATTGTAGTTTGCCTTCTTCATAGCATCATTTAACCTGACTCTCATTTATTAGTTCTTGACATATCGTTTACTTACTTCCAAGTCTCTCTAGTTTTAAAGGAATGGCTATCAATTTTTTGCCCTCTGCATGTTTTAAAATGAACATACGCAGATCTGGGAAATCACATTTTTTTGTGGTGGCATCACCTCAAGCCCCTTATATAGCACTCAAAGTACTTTTTACTACAAGCCTCATTCACCCAGTCACACATATATTCATACAGCACTTTGATTCTATGCCTAAGTGCCTTTCTAACATTAACACACACACTCACTCTGATGAATGCATCAGAGGCAACTCAGGGTTCAGTATCTTGCCCAAGGATGCTTCAAAATACAGGCTGGAGGAGCTGGGGATTGAACCACTGACCTTTCAGCCACATCCATCCCCAATTTAAAAACTCTTCATGTAGCCATACATGCATATTTGAACTGTTTGGCTTTCAACCTAATGTTGATGAGAGGAAATCACCAGCAAGCCAAGAAACCTGTAAAACTCTATTTTTTGGTACCAGAGTTGCTGGTAGGAATATCACGTTACTTTTGGACAAACCCATGCAAACTGTTTCTCGTGTTTCCAAACTTGCTCCTGATAAGCTTACAGGCAGCAAAAATGCCAAGGTTTAAAAATGGAGCTTGTTTTTACTAACAACAAGATAATTATTTTACAACTTTTATTATATACACCTCGGGGAAAAAAACCCAATATCTGAACTTCAGTGATATCAGTGGGGGATATGGATGTGATTAGGAGACTTTATAGTAGTGTAAATTAAACAAACTATTCTTTTAAGCTGAAACAAAAGCATAGATCATCAAAACAATTTGAAACATTTGTGTATCCTTGGATCCTTCAATGCACACACATATAAGGAATACACACAGGTGATGAACACAGTGATTCTCCATTAGTGCTCACATTAGCCGAGTCTAGCTGAGTCATTCCTTATACAAATCCACTATGGCACAAATCTGAACATCCTTTTCCACCAACCTCAAGTCTGATCTCTGATTCAGCATTTACATCTGAGCTGGGCCCTGGCTTGGTTATAATGTTGCCTCTGTGAGCCAGCCTGCCATTACTGGTCGGAGAAAAAAGGAAGAACAATCATTACCAGGTTCCCTCGCTGTATTTAGATTATATTTGACCACGTGCGTGGCCACATTAAAATTACTTTATTACATTCAGCATCTGATTTTAATTGTGGTTAATGAAGTGTTAGCCCTGAGGATTCAGCTTCACTATAATGTATTCTAAAAACACATAGGTTCCATTCACAAAGAAGAAGGTGTCATTGAGTTTTTGGAAGCCTCAAGGAGACCTTTTTGCTCCCTGCCTTCTGTGCCTCAGGGCTCAACAAGAGGGAAGTTAAGCCCTGAATTAAACACTTGACTTCAGATTTATTTAAAGTGAGCTTTTTTGTAAGAAAACCACTGAGCGTGTATTAGCTGAAAGCAAAAACATCCTAAACAGAAAGAAAGGCACGGAGAGAAAGAAGTGCAGATTAAAACGGAGCTGAATATTAAAAGGCTGTGAGGAGCTGAGTGGGTAAATGAGAATATTGCAAGGAAAGCTTTCATTTACTTTTATTTAATACACTCTGCCATAATAAAAGCAAAGCGCTGAAATTATACATATGCCTATGCTTGATTTTCTACAAGTATGTATAAATCTCCATATGCAAATAATGAAGGTGGAGCTGCAGGTTTGTCAACAAGTGATACTGCTGTGCGAAGGCTTTGTTTGCCAGCCAAATATGAATCATACCTCAAGATTCTGTCACAATGGACATGTTAACAGAACATTAGACTCCTAAGTGATAAGTCATATTTGGGGCATTTACCTGGACCCTTGTTATTTCCCATATACATGGTTAATACCATATCTAGATTTCTGATAACCCCTTTACATCCTTGTTGTTCACTAACAAGGATGTAAAGCCAGGACGCCAGGTAGCATATCCAGGTTTTTCAAAGGCAGGATAAGACCTTATCCAGATTTCTGAAACAAGGATAAGATGTTTTACACGTGTGTGGAAAAACAGTCCAAAAGTCACTAGGATCACTCAGTATTACACTGACCATGACTAATTTGATGGTATTCTGCTTACAATAGCACCTTTCATATGAGCACTTATTAACATTAATCTCATGGCGTCTGAGTGTGTCGGTTTATATTTGTATGAGCGAGGGTCACTTTTCTGTCACTTCAAACTTACCCACTTGAATCTATAACTATATACCTTTGACAGACTGGTAATTTATTGACGTTATAACCTGAACTCTGTATACAATACAGATGTTTGGTCAGATGTTCTTTGACATTTGACATCTGGGATAAATTTTACTCTTTACTTAAAGTTATAGTGTGTAAAATTTCACCACTAATTGTCAGTAGATTGCAGATTGCAGTCAGCAGAGATCTGTTTTCTTACCCCTACCAATTCAAGTGCATATTCCTAGCTACAATGGCCACCGTAGGACAAACACAATGTTTTAGTAAGCCAAGAGAAATCAAAAACATTACATTTAGACTGCACCCCATAACGGCCACAGCCAGCTGGTGTGTTTCCACTACTCTTTGTGTAAAAAAAAAAAACCAAACATTTTTGTACACACTGTCTGTGTAAGTGTACCCAGATAGCAAAGTCACTCCAGATGGGACTGACCCCAGAGTTTGTTTGTTTTTTGCTATCTGGGTAGGCTGTCAGTCCACTGTTTACCTCAGCTGTCAATGCTGGTTGAGAAGCATCCACATCTATTTACTCTAGAGGAAGCTGTAAAACTTTGTGAAAGGAGTCCAATATTAGTCTATGAGTCAGTGAAGCTCACTTCTATTCAATGACAGCGATACTGAGGTGAGTTGTTATGTATATCCTCAACTTTTCTGTCGAGAAGCTGTTAGCCTCTGTTAGCTGCTATTAGCCGGTGTTAGTGAAACTTTCTTTGAAGCGGATCTAAAATTGTTGGACTTGGACACTTAGCAAATCAACTCTCATACGATGTGAGAATGTAATCAAACAGTTTATCAGAGGGAAAGTGTGATTTTTAGGGCACTCAAGCCTAACATTAGCTTGCACAAAGTTAGCTTGTAATCAGCTGTTGTTGTTGTTTAGCCATCCAGAGGGGGGTGGGGGGTACCATGTCTAATCTGCTGACAATAGGTAATTGGGACAATATTGAGAATAAATAAGCATATTTATTTATCTACGTGCATTTATGTATGTTTGTGTGTGTTAGAGCCCTGATTTCAGTTTAGGAGATGATGCTTGAGTTGACGATGAAGAGGATGACGTTTTATCCAGACGCCAGTCGCATTGTCTTTTTCCTTCGTGTTTTCACTTCTTTGGTTAAGGGGACCCCTTCTGAGATGATAAAACATAGGTATGATCTTTCACATTTTGAGTCTGAAGGCGCAGACATAAATTAAAATTTGCTTCCATGACATGCAAACGCCTATGAGTTCTCTTCTCCTCCGCTTTAGGCATTCCAGCCACATATATAAAATGCAATTAGGCGGAATGGTAATGTTCATATATTTATAACAATCTTAAGTTTGTTATTTCCCTGTGATTTGGAGACAAGCAAGAATTAAATTTTGGAAAAAATTAAAACGTTTTTGATGTCTATCCGTTAGAATGATTCTTTTTTGTCCCTCGACTGCCAAGACTTCTCTCTCTCTCTCTCTCTCTCTCTCTCACTCACACACACACACACACACACACACACACACACACACACACACCTCTCTCTTGACCACTGACACCAAGCACCCTGCTAAAATTTACTTTAGCTGCACTAACACCCTCATCTACACACAGAAATATATCAGTGGTGCTTCACATGAGTGAGAACATGTGGAAAAATCACCCATGGAAAATTAACTAATGGTGAGCCCATGTGCACCTGGTCTAATCTTAGCTGTCCAGGAAACCATTTAAATCCCAACTGTACACTTTTAAAAAGGTCCAGGGTGATAAATGGCCAACAGTGAAATGGAAACCAAGAGAGAAAGGATGTGAGAAGGATAGGGCAGCTTGAGACAGCAAAGGACAGAAAAGGCAGAACAGAGAAAATAAAGGACAATTGGAAGTGTGAGGTAAGAGACTGGTTTGGGTTAGCAGCAGAAGAAAGAGGCAGGCAGACAGGAAGTGATAGATAGCAAGGAGGACACTGATCACAGAACAGAAGAGGAGCAGAAACTATCCAATCAATCACCATGATAGCATCACCTCCAGCAGTGTCCTCCTGTCACACTTCTCTCTTCAGTGATTGCACTGCACTACTGACAGGCTGTGCTCAAACACAAGAGCCATAGCTGCACAAAGGGTGGTTTTTCTTAACATATATATGCATAGTGCTCCAAAATGTGCATTTTGGTTTTGCCTGATTTAGTCCATACTACATACCACAAAATGTGTACACTTTCCATCCTTTCCAACCATTTTTTGAACATTAAGTTGTTGAATTGATTTCCTACCTTCGAGGCACTCGTTGGTTTCAGCTCACTTGCTTGAGATTGGTAATCCATCACAGTGAACATAGAGGCACTTTGCTTCTTTTTTTTTTTTTGGTCAGAGTTTCATTATCACTGCAAGCAGTGTTTCTTTGAAAGTTGTCCTCACTGATGCAAGGACTGTTTGAGGTCAAAAAGAATCATAATTTTAAAGAAGAGCTACATGTGCAGGAGAAAACAAAATAACACTTTCAACCCAAACTACCTTGCTGCCTGACTCAGTGGTTCAGCTATGGCCTACTGTACTTGCTGTAGTTTAACTTCTAGTTTTCTCATGAAACATGGTATTATTACTACACATATTGATGATATACCATCAGTATGTGTAGTAATAATCCTTATAGGGATGTGTTCAGATAGCAAGTTCCATTTTGGTTCCAAGCAGGTAAAATACACAGAATCGTAAATATTTGTGGGCCCTCTGCTGGACAAACTGTACCCAATTTTTAAATTAACCCATAGACGTCAGAATTGTGAATTTTAAAAAATGGAACAAAGTAATCCAGCGATGGTTGTTGTTATATCCAGTGTAAAAAAGAAACCCCTAATAGTTAATTCAAATTTAAACCAAACACATTTGTTATAAGAGTGTGTTTAGAGTGCACCACAAATAACTGAAGTATTAGTCCTCTGTCAAGGAGGCTGTGTTACTGCACTGCTTCTTCAAGCTGCTCCCTTATTCACAAGGAGTCACTACAGCAGATAGATTGGCCTATTTGATTTGGCAGATTTTCACACAACCCTCCCAGGGATTTGTGTCTCCTTCAGGTCTCGAATTATGGATCATTGGCATTTTAGGAGAATGTGTTAACCACTACACTATAGAGCCACCGGTATTGCACTGAAAGTGAACAATCATAAGAGGTTCCTCTCTTGCTTTCAGAACAGGTAGGTGTCACACGCAGATTTCAACTTTGAGAGCAGTATTACTGTTAGAGTGTGACCTCCAGCACTCCACTTCCAAGCTGAAACTCTTGCACACATGGTGGATGGACTTCTTGCTCAGTTCTACATGCACAGTTGTTTAAGGTGTACACAAGGATGCATGCTATGGCAGTGGCAGTGAACACCTACCTGAAACACTGCAAAAATCAATCCTATACTGACACCCAATAATTTGGAACAGTTAGTACACTCTGTAATTTTCTCCTGTCTCAATTATTGAAACTCGCTTATAAAATGCATTTCACAGTCTTCCCTTGCTGAGATCTGGACCAACTGGAGACGGGAACCTGCCTCTCTAATCACCTGATAGTGGCCTTTTGACCATTCCATGTTTTTATTTTAAATCCAGAGGCAGTCACACTTTTGAGGTTGTACTTTGAAACAGCCTTCCTCAGCCCATCAGGTGGGCTGAATCAGTAGTTTGTTTTAAGCTCATTTTAAACTCATTTTTACAGGTTAGCATTTCCTTACTCTTGCACCCATTATTTCTGGTTATACTTCACACCAGATGTTTGTATGTATGCATATATTTATGTATGTATGAACAAATGTATGCCTATGCTTGCCTGTGTTTGTATGCTGGGATGCATACACTTTTAATGTATTTCATCAAACTGTGAAGCACTTTGTAACTTTGTTGTTTTTTTGCACATTGTGCTTCTGACTAATGACATGAATAAAATTAAATGTTGTAGAGACCGAACTCTACCGAGCTCTAAAGTCTCTTTAAATCTCCTACTTTATGTGTTGTTTGAGAATTTTAGACTTTTAAGACTTTTGAGGTCAAAATAACAGCTATCACTCCCAATATCTTTACCTCCCTACAGTGAGAATTCAAAGACCGAAGACTATATCAGTTTTATATATTAGACTAATTTTCCCATGAAACAAAAAACTGTCACAAAAACTTGACAGAATATTCTACACATAGCAGTTTTAAGGTATTACAGTTAGTAATTACTTTGTTACTGTGACCTTTTAAAAATATTTGCTTTTTATGTTCCAAATCTGATTCCCCTTCAACACAGCTTATGAATGCAGCACTTTTTGGCAGCTACATTTAAACAGATTTTGCTGCCAAAGAAGCTTCATTCTAAAACATAGCATATGCTGTGGAACATGGTCAGAAGTAATGAAAAAAAATGACCTGCACCTACCTAAAGGACTAAATTGTGCAAAACCACTGATACAGTTTGATTAATTTTATTTTATCACATCTATAATACAGCATTTTATCTCACACTTGACTTGTAAAGTTGTTCATATAGTAAGTGTCATTTTATTTTGTATTTTGCTACTTTAATAGTAATGATTAACAGAAGATGCCTTGGTAGCTCAGCAGGCTAAGGTCTTTGTCTTCATCTCCTTCTAATTTTTCCTGTGTCAGTCTCTTTTCACTGTAAACTGCCCAATAAAACATGAGTCATTAAAACAGCAACTCATAATGTGCTTTAATTTCATTCTGGCAATCACACTGTTATAGCAGGTGTCATGTTATCAGATGGTTGCCATTTTGTAAAGCTTTTTGAATTGTGAAATACTAAATAAAGCAAAGCTTCATTGGCTGGAACAGACACTGACAGCACAGTAATAGTCCTGCTATTCATGGGGACATGTAAAGAATACTACCTACTGATGCTAAACACTTTATTGCAGGAGTTTGCTATTTCCTCTCTGTCCTTGAAAAAGGTAAATTGTGAGACCTGAGCAAAACCTCTGTCCTTTCATGTGATTTGTTGTCTGCTCTCATTCCTGACACACTCAGGATGGCTTTATCACCTGAGGCCTGTGACATTTCCTGACCACCAGGCAGAGAATCATCAACAGCCATTATGCTGATGCTGTCCCCTGGAGCTTTCACAGTCAGCTATTACCTCAGGTACTGATGCATGCCACAGGAAGTAAAGACTGAGCATCAATCTCGTATGGGAATAATAAGCTGGGAAACCAAAAACTTGGCTTCTAAACATGGAGGCAAAAACAAATACAGAACTGAAACTAGCTGGGGTCAGACTGCCTTTTTCAGGTTGGCCCTCTGAAAACTGGGCAAGAAGTAGAATACAAATAGGAAAACAGATGCAAGAGCAACTGTTGATGCAGGTAGATGGCAAGAGCACTTATGGGAGTGGGTTAGCTTCCTACCTGTGTGGGGTTGTAGAGCTCTTGCAGGGCATTGCGGGATCCTTTCCTACAGCAGCCTTCCACCATGAAGGGGTTCCTCCGCATGACTGTAAAACAGATGATGCACTAATAAGAACGAAGGACATTCAAACTAACTGCAAGTGGAAAATTCTGACACTGTAATCATTTTGACAGGATATAGTGAGGATGAGATGCAGCACTAGTAATCACAGATGATACATGTCTTTTGGGTTGGGTTATTTTTTTGTGCAGATATCAACATGAAAATGCCAACCACTGTTCCTGAAGTGCACACTTGAAGCTGGCTCCAAAAGAAAGTCAATCCCTATTGACTCCTATTATTTTTAAAAAGAAAGGAAAAAAGATCACAGTGGCTACATCCATCCTTTACATACAGTCTATGATCTAACCACACAGTATCTCTTGTTCAACAGGGGCCACTGTGGCCACATGTGGTAATTACATAATAGTAATGCATTCAGTTGTTCACACTGAATATGAGTCCATCAATATCCATGGGTGCTGTTATCCTGTGACTGATAGAATATTAAAATGCAGCTACCCTTTATTTTTTACTCCATGGGCCCTTCCTTAAGTATACCACATTTGGAAGCATTGCATGAACAACCAACTGCTGCAAGTGGCAAGCAGAAAGCTACAGGGATAAATAATGAGAGCAGTGACTATATGCCAAGGGCAAAGCTACAGTTCAGTGTTTGTTTGGCTGGATCTCAGCTCTTTATACAACTCGATACAGAGCAGTAGCTGCTGGCAGCAGCTCAGTGGGAGCAGCCAGAGCAACACTTTGCCTCCGCCAACACACTCTCTCCAATTACTCTGGATGGAAAAGCGCAGAAGGACAGCACAGGATCAACAGGAAAGGAAACGAACCACTAACGAGAAACCCAAGGATTTAATAGCTTTTTATTCTGCACGTCATCTGCCTCATGTTCATGGATGAACATGTGTTCCTGCCATCAAGAAAGCTGATGATGAGAATAACAAAAGAAGTATATTCACACTTCTGAATCCATTTCTACAGTGTGTTTCCATCAGTGAATCTTATCAGTCAAGTTTCAGTGCATGTTTGCCATTCACAATGCAACAAATGAAGATTATACATCAATGTGGACAACAGATTATGTTGTTTTAAAACACGTTGATGTACTTTAAATTGATCAGCTAAAGAGCAGCAAATCAAAAACAGGTAAGCATGGAAAGCCAAACAACTAAAGAAATGCAGCAGAGGTCAAAGTTTTAGCCATTAATCATTATCACAATCGTTGCTATGGCCATAGTTGCAGCCCTCTTTCTAAACAGCAAAGAACTCGTATGGGTTATTTATATCAAAACTAATACAGTTGTATAAAAACAAATTGTATGCGATTGCAATTAAAAATACAGTTTTATATACACTACATTTCCAAATAGTAGTGATTAATATGTATTACTTCAGAAATAATATGGTTAAATAATCAAATGTGGCACAAGAAATAAATGGAGTATGGGCCTACTGCACACAGGCCAAGGGGCCCAGAGGCTAAGGAGGCCCATATTCCATCTATATTATCACAACACCAAGTGACCACAAAGACAAAGGCACAACAGTAAAAAGGAAAAAACTCAGAAGGGATGAAAAAACAACCAGAAGGACACAAAATTACCAGTTAGACACAGAAGACAAAATATACAAAAAGAAAACAAAGAGACCCAATGTGACACAAAATGACTGAAAAGAGACTAAATGGCCACAAAGAGATTGTTGTTTTGAACCATTTTGTGTTGCTGTCAGTCTAGCCTACAAGAGGAGAGGGGTGCCTTTAACAGGAGCCTGTAGTTCATTATCTGTTAATGATTCAGGATCAGAAGCCAATTAAACATCTTTGCCCTACTGGACATACACTCTTTGGGTATATGTGTGTCTGTATGTTCATTTGGTAGTAGGACATGCTGCAGATTTCCAAATCTGCTGTGTAGAGCTGATAATGACAAAATTCATATTTGCTCATCTGCACAGCGGCACATGCTCTAACAAATCTGTTGACAACAAACATGTAAATCTGTCTCTGCTTTCTAGCCAGCGTACACAATATCAGATGAAGATATTGTTTCTGAGTGTCATCATTATTATTTGTTTATTTATTTATTTATTTATTTATGCTGTTGCACTAGATAACGTTCCCTTCAGGAGTCGATAAGGGCGTGTCCTCTCCTCTCTCATCCTCAACATCAGAAGAGCATCAAAGCAAAAAAGAGAAAAGGAGACTTGATTTTTTAAAATCTTGTTTAAAAATTGAAGAATGGAGTGTGATGGGGTGGGTGCTGAACACAAACCCAGGATCCCTGTAAGACAAGTGTAATCCCTCTGTTCGCCTGAATCAGATCCTTTGACAGAACCCTAGGGAGTGAGCTGGGTGCTTGTTAGTGTAACGAGCCCCGACAGACAGCAATGACCTTCAAACACCAAAGGGAGGCTAGAGAGGGAGAGGAGGAATGCCTTTACACACGCTATGTGCAATTAACCATGCACAGACACACACACAAGAGCATGATTGATAATGGTTTTGCTAAAGCTGGTCTTTAATAATGCAGTTCAGCACTCCGTCCTCCTGTGGACATTGTAAATAGGCAATTAATGCTGGCTCAGAGAACAAGAGCTCACAGCACAATAATGCAATCACGTAGTATTTGCTTTTTAGGCTTGCTTTCACAGAACAGCTCAAACCCAACACGTACACACACATTTCCAGTACCAGCAAGCTGAATCAGCAGGGCAGTGGTGATTGCTGATTGCTGTGGACACAGCCCTGAGGTGGGTATCAAGGTAATGAGGATTCAGTCTCTGTGTGGATGTGTGATTGCATGGTGTGGTAGTGACAGGTCACAGAGCTGTGGTGATCCTTATCCACTAGCACCAGTGAACCTGGTCCTAATGACAATGGATGCCATAATAAATCAGGTACAAAGCTTTCTGAGTGTGAACACCAACGTATGCAGTCCAGTTTACTTATCCTCCCCTTAAGCAACTGTCCAGTTAGAGTCACTACAATTGAAAAGGAGGTTTGCTTGCATAGATATAAATGAGCTACTCTGACTGCGGGGACCTGTCACTTGTTACTCCACGCAATGGCACTGTTACACATGTAACAAATTTTACTTATTACCTTGGTGAAAATAATTGTATATCAAAGTACATGGTCTTTGACAAATGGATGTAATCAAATAAAACATGAGGCTGAAAGCAAATACAAATAAATGTAAAATAAGCACAGAGGCATGCACAACAATTGCAAAGAAATAGTTACAAAGTAGCCACCAAGAGACAGAGAACAACCATAAAGATATAAAATGAACCACAAACGGATACAAAAGAATAACAGAGAAATGCAAATAACCACAAAAAGGAAAAATAACAACTACAAAGAGGCACAAAAGACTCCCAATGAGACAAAAGGACCAGAAAAAAAATCACAGACAGAAAAGAACTTCAGAGTGACAAAAGAACTATGAAGAGATAAAGAAGAACCATAAGGAGACACTAAAGAAGCATGAAAAGACGCAGAATAATCACAAAGTGGGAAAAACCCCTAAACAAAGAACACAGAAAAAAAAAAGAAACACTATGTTTCCATTCATTGATAGGATGCAACCGCAACGAGGCACAGAACAACCACAAAGATACACAAAAATCACAAAGAAATCACAAAGACAAACACAAAGTGACACTAAGCACCTAACAAGAGATGTAATATAACTCAAAAGAGACATAAAGTGACCAAAAAACAGGCCCAACCTCACAGAGACGCACTAAGCAATCACAATGAGACATCTGTGAATCAATAAAAGAAACACATGGATATTGGTTAATATCTGGAACAATATAATTTCATTATCATTTTATATAAATAGATACAAAGTAACCACAAAGACTTAGAGAAAATATGTGCCAGAGATGATGAAAATAGAATATGACATTTAAAAGAATCCAGTAAGAGCAATATGAGTGCATTAGTTGTATGTATAACAAAGAAAGACAGAGAATTTGACCAACTGCCACTATGAATCTCATCTCTCTTGGCAGCTCTCTGTTTACTCTTGGCAGTGACTCAGGACATATATAAAATATATAGATATATAAAACATATATTAAAAATCCTTATCATATGAAACTTCTGTTTCTGTGGCCTGTTTGGTTCAACAGATCTGACCAAAATCAATTGGAGGCAACTGTTGTTCAGCCGCCTACGTGTTTCCAAACATTTTTAAGGTGAAACAAATTTCTCTGTAGGCTTGTGCAGATGAGACCACCCAGGAGAAAGAAGTGAGAGAAAAGCTTGTCTGTCTAAATCCCTTTATCCTCACATGGTGCAGAACTTGCCCCAAGCACACACACACAGACACACAAAACCTAATGTACAAGTTATATTAAATCTGTCCACACAGGTCTTATCTCTCTGTGTTGTGGTCTGCTCTGATGCCTCCAGGTATATACATACATCATATACACAGCCAGCATGCACAGATGTACAGATGAACTTTTTAATCTATCAGTAATCCTGCCTGTGGTCTGTCTGTTACCTTTAACTAACAGTTCAGTCCACAGCATATGAAGGCCCTGGGACCAGTACGACAAGGCTGAAAACCAGCTTCCAAAATTCGGCATGTAATCCAGTCAACAGGAACACAAGGTCACCTCTATCTACCTGGCTCCTTGATTGGTGGGAACTGAACTGAACCTCTACCATTCACCATCCTCTCACCTGCACCAGCTGGCTGGATGCCTGAGCTCTGGAATCAGGTAAGGTCATGGGAAAGCAGAACCTTTTTCATTTCCTCAGTGCTGACAGGTATTGATTGTGCTCTATCATAATGTACACTCACACTCGCACATACTCACACACACACACTTATAATATGGATGCTAATAAGCTGAAATATTAAAATAAACATGAAGCCAATGTTTCAGACTCACAGACTGTCAGCTTACTGGTGAACATGTACATTTCTAATGCTACAGCTAGTAGAGCATGTTAAATAATGCAAAACCCCTTATGTATTTAGAAGAGATACTTGAAATTTAATAGCAATGGCCTTTCACTTCCAGAGAAAGTTTGTCTAGCCAGAAGATTTGGGCAAAATAAGGAAGCTTAGATTAGCCCATGGGGCCTGGTTGGGCGCAGCTGGAGGTGGTGACATGGGCCTGCCCTCCTGTGGGCTCACCACAACATGCGTTGTAGGGGTCGGGTGCAGTTTCTGTCGGGCAGCAGTCAGGGGTGGAGGCCCTGACAGTCCAATCCCCAGCTCTGGGCTCAGGCTCAGGCCTGAGGGGATGGACTCTGTTCTAATCTACAGTAGAGTTGCCCTTGGTGAGAGGCAGTGGGCAGGGGTGGATATTCTTCTATCCCCAGGCTTGCTGCCTGTACCTTGGAGTTTCTCCTAGTGACAAGAGGCTTGTTCCCCTGTGCCTTAGGGATGGGGAAATGGGTATTCTCTGCTTTTACCGCTGAACAACAGTTCAGAGTACCCAGCCTTCTTGGAGTCACTGGGTGGGGTGCTGAAGGGTACCCCACCTGATGACTCCATTGTTCTACTGGAAAACTTGTATTACCAGGACACCCTAGGTCGCGGGTCGATGGTCAATTTTGTAATCATATAATCAGATCTGCGGCCGTATGTTCTGGACATTTGTTTGAAGAGAGGAGGTGAGCTGTTAACCGATCACCACCGGGTGGCGAGTTGGATCAGGTGGCGGGGAGAGGATGCTGGACAGCCCTGGCATGCCCAAACTCATAGTGAGGGTGTGCTGGGAGCATCTGGCAGAGGCCCAGTCACAAGATCTTCAACTCCCACCTCTAGCATTACTTTGACAGATTTCTGGGGGAGGCTAGGGACACTGAGTCTGAATGGATCTCCATTGCTGAGGCAGCTGTACGGAGCTACGGCTGCAAGCTGGTTGGTGAGTATCATGGTGGTAATACCCGAGCCAGATGGTGGACGCTGGAGGTGAAGGGAGCCATCAAGCTGAACGAGGAATCCTATCGTGCTTTGTTAGCTTGTTGAATTCTGGAGGCAGCTGACACGTACCAGCAAGCCAAGCGGAGTGTGGCTCTGGCAGTAGCTGAAGCAAAAACTCGGGTGTGGGAGGAGTTCGGTGAACAATGGAACAAGACTTTTGGTTGGCATCGAAGCAAGGGGAAAACTCAAATTCTGTCCATAATCTTTATGGACAGAATTTTGAGGCGGAGCCAAGTGGCAGAAGGCTTCCACCTTGGTGGCCTCAGGATCTCCAAGGGTCTCCACGATCTCCAAGTCGAAGGCCATGGTTCTAAGCTGAAAAAAGGTGGAGTGCCCACTCCGGGTCAGGGATAAGTTGAAGAGTTTAAGTATTTTGGGGTCTTCTTCACAAGTGATGGGAGAGGGAAGCAGGAGATTGACAGACGGATAGGTGCAGTGTCTGCGATGATGCAGACACTGTACCAGTCCGTTGTGGTGAAGAGAGAGCTGAGCATAAAAGCGAAGCTATGGCTGTAACGGTCAATCTTTGTCCCTACCCTCACCTATGGTCACAAGCTTTGGGTAATGACTGAAAGAATGAGATCCAAGGGATAAAAGCGACGAAAATTAGCTTTCTCCAAAGGGTGACTGGGCTTAGCCTTACAGATAGGGTGAGAAGTTCAGTCATTTGGGAGGGAGTAGAACTGCTACTCCTCCACATCGAAAAGAGCAACCTAAGTTGGTTTGGGCATCTGATTAGGATGCCTCCTGGGCGCCTCCTGGGTGAGGTGTTCTGGGCATGTCCTACTGGGAAGAAGCCCCGGGTAGGCCCAGGACATGCTGGAAAGATTATGTCTCTCGGCTGCCCCGGGGAACAGCTCATTGTTCCTCTGGATGAGCTGGAGGTGGTGTCTCGGGAGAGGGAGGGAGCTTCTCTGCTAAGGCTATTTCATGTTGCATTACATTACATTCATCTGTCCCTTTCACTTGATATTTACATGTTGATATATGCTCCTTTCTCTCAGCATCTATATAACCAACTCTTTGTGGGTAGAAAAAATCCGATAAAGGTAAAGAATTTTCTTTTATCTGAGTTTTCAGCTCAGATAAAAAAAACAAAACAAAAAACAGCCCCAAATCTGGAAATACTGGAGCCAATTCCTGTCCCATTAGTCTATTGCAGATCATCACTGTTAGGCCTGCAATTTAGGGCTGCTGCTATTGATTATTTTAGTAATCGAGTATTCTATTGGTTATTCCATCAACTAATCAAGTAATCTGATAAAATATACTTTTGTCTTATTGATGAGCAATAATAAATATTCAAAAGAGAAAAACACAGGTCTTTTAAAATGAACTGCTCATTGGTTTAAAAAAAAATGCCATATTTTTTAAAGAAAACATTTTCTTAAATGCAAAAATAAATAATCCCAAGTATAGTGATGTAAAATAAAATAACATATAAATACAACCTAAACTAAGGCATATTGTAAAATAAAATAGCCTTTACTCTGTCTAATTGGAAGGCTTTCTTACATTAGTAGGCAAAAAAGAGTTCTAACAGTATTGTATCTCCTGAATGATTGGATTTGGTGTGTGTTCATGTTTATGTTTTTTTGTGCATGTGTGTATATTAACGGCTCTGCCTCTTTGTTCTTCGACATTTGAGTGCAGACAGACCCTGGTTCCACATTAAACTACTTACATGGTGACAACTGAGCGCTGAGTGTGTGTCAATGTTAGAAAAAATGCTTACGTATAGAAAAAAGTGCTGTATGAATGTTTGTGTGACTAGGTGATTGGGTGAATGAGACTTGTAGTAGTACTTTGAGTGCTTTGAGTACTTTGAGTGTTCAACTAGATAAGTAGATAAGTTATAAGCTAGATATAAACTATATAAGTGGTGTATAACATATATTTTATAAATTATATTATATGGTATATAAGCATCAGTCTATAGCTGCAAGATAGTCATTTTGCCTTCTATAACTTAGGACATTGCCTCATTTGGCCTCTGCTCTCAAGGGACCTGGGCAGAACATGCTGAGCCATTAAGATGCTATTTCACTTTCATTTTCCTTGAGATGCAGTTCTTCAAAATTTGCTGTTACACCAAGCATGAGACAGCAAATTTCAAATTAGTGAACTTTAAACTGTTATGGGTTTAAATCAAATCACACCTAAGGTCTGTTAGCCCCTTCACCCAACATGAACTATGCTAGTGCCAGTTTAGAGTTTGTTCAACCTTGTAAGAACTTCAAAAAATTCAGTTCAATAATTGCCAATTACATGATCCCAAGAACTGGTTTACTTTACAGAGTCAACACAGCATTACATTATTTAGATGTATACTTCTCTGCTTTTAAACTTGACACATACTCTAGTTTTTTCATGGTTCTGGGTCTTTCACCCAGCATTTTGAGTTTATCTGGACTTGTTTATTTCTTTGAAAAGGTACAAAATAATTGTGTTTTAGTTTCTGTGGTTATTATTCTCGTGCTTCTGAGTTTGGTTAAAGTTCTTGGTTTGTTGTGTTAGTTCTCCTTCGTGTCCTGTCTTCAGTATCTCAGTGTTTACTTCTTTTGTCTCCCCAGTCTGTTGTGTCGCCATGTTTATCCCCTGTCCCATGGTTAAGTTCTCATGTCTTAGTCTGAGTCTCAGTGTTCGTGTGTTACTTCCTGTTTTATTTTGTTAGTCTCCGTCTTGTGTGCGTTATGTTCAGTTTTGCTTCCTGTGTCTCATCAGTCAGATTCTGTGTCCTCATTGCCCTGATTCCTTCCTGTGTATGTATTGTCTGCGTCACATCCTTGCCGTATTCTGTGTACTCATCTGTCTGTATGTTTTCTCCCGTCTTAGTCTCCAGTCAGTTTGTTCCTGCCATGTCTGATTATTTTGTTAATTCAGTTAGTTACCAGCAATAAAGCTGCATTTTAAGTTTAACTTCTGTTTGCCAATTCCTGTATTTGGCTCCACACTCTATCTGCCACATAGCCAACACATGACAAGTTTATTCTGAATTTCTGGACCACAGTGCAAGTTCGTTTCCACTATTCAACTTCAAGTCTACACTAAGGCTCTGGTTTTTCCTCTTTTTCTTTGATATATTAGACAGTAAACTACTGCTAGATTTTTAAAGTTGGTGGTTGCAAAGTTTTGGTCTTACTATGGTAAACTGACTGATTCTTATATAGCACCTCATTCACACAAGCACTTTTTTATGCTTAAGTGCTTCCTATCTATCTATTGAAGCAGATGCATCAGAGAGCAACTTGGGGTTTGTATCTTGCCCAAGGATATTTGGCATGCAGACTGGAGCAACCAGGGATTGAACCACCAACTTTCCGATTAGTAGATGACCTAAACTACCTCCTGAGACAAAGGCACATGAATGAAAACTTTGGTTAGAAGCAGCTGAAACCCATCAGAGGTATTGAGATAGACTGAAACATAGTTCTACTTCCAACACTGTCATGGTTCCTGCCTCCTCCTCATTCACTAATACTCACTCCTCTGCCAGACCAAATGCCAGCAGCCTACGCAGTCTCCAGCATGTACCTTGAAAGTAAGAGATGCTCTGCGTACTGCACAAACATCCATACACATCACAGATAAACAGTGCACACAGTAGTCAGCATTCATCAGTCAAAGCAGGAATGCTGTCACAGTGACATGCATCCACCTCTCCTCCTCCTTGCTGTCATCATCATCCCACTGGTGAAAATGCTCCAAAAATGTTTTAAATTCAAGTTTATGAGCCCTTGCAAAATGAAGTGGAGAGAAACCTGAATCATTTGAAGTAAACTTAGCATAAAAAGCAAGGAAATTTGTGTTTGGTCAATTATTTCTTTGTTGTAACAATGCTTCTTGGCAATAAATCTTATGCTGCTGGAAAGCCTGTTTATTTCCCCTTAAATGGTGCCACATTTGTAAGCAAAATGCATTTATGGGTTAAGCAGCAGAGTTGAGTATGTGGGTTGCACCCAAGAAAAACTTGCCAGATCTTCTCTGCCAATGCCAGCTTATTCTACTATTGACTCTTTTTCATGACACTTATTAAGTGTCCAAAAAAAAAAAACCTAAAAAGAATGCTTCTTGAATGAAAACTTTGTACGACAATGGTCAAACACCAATTAATGGTTCTTTGACTTTGTAAGTAGGAGAAAAGTTACCTTTTTTTCAGTTTATGTCAAACGTTATGATCAGTTTTGAGAGATTTATGGTCACCGGCTACGGGCTGATGGTTACCAACTGCATCCCCTCTGCAGGCTTCTGGGAGTTAGGGAGGGGGGCTTAAAGAGACAGGAGTTGATATGGTTAAGATTTTTTTCATTTTTAATTTGAAAGCTAATCTAATAAAGTCCAAAAATAAAAATATAGAGTTGAAAATGAGGTCCTTTTAAAAACAAGGCTGCCGTAGCCTCAGTAGACACACATTAAAGTGGCCTAAAGCAAAACAAGCACTGCAGCTAGTAAGCACTACACTGCATTAAATTTTGTCACCATTTGATTACACACAAGGCACCTTATAAACAGTGGGGACACTCTTGCACATGTTTGGTACGGGCCTGCAATCAAGCAAAACATCTGCCATCATCTATCAGCAGAGGATTATGGTCCACTGGAGGATTAATTTGTCACTAATCTTACCTTCACAGTGGGAAAGGAAGGAGAGACAATTTGCACTGGACCGCCCGCACATAATAATCAGCCAACATACACACACACACACACACACACACACACACGCACACACGCACACAGACACACGCACACGCACACAGGGTTGGTTTGGTCTAAGTATGCTACTTTATGACTCTGTGTGTGTGTGTTTGTGTGTGTGTGTGTGTGTGTGTGTGTGTGTATGTGTAAGGTTTGTTATCGTGCTACACAAAACTGAAGTGCTACAGTCTAATTGGGATTTAAATGAACAATGCAACTGGAGCAGAGAAGTAGAGATACAGGTGATTAGCAATGTTGCCACAACTTCATTAAACAAAGCTCAATAAGAACTTGGGGAAGTGATTTTCTCAGTGTGAGTGGGTAGGCTATAAAACCAATCAAGTCTCCAGTGATGATTGACTGCATGTGTCTCTTCCTGGTTGGAGTGCTCAGTCTAATCCCCTTAATGATGATTACTAACGCGATGATAATACACAACCAATTATGACTCTGACAGTCCTCACCTGGGGCTTGCAGGCAGAGTCAGGAAGGAAAAAAAGACCTAATATTTCTACAAACTCCATTCCTACTCTACTCAGTCTTATCATCATTATGCATCATAATAAGCTTTGACTGACAGCTGAGAACAGCAGGGGGCAAGAAATGCCAATCAGTGCACCACAGTTTGAAGCTATAATCAAATTGTCACTGAGACAGATTCAGAAACAGTTTCTCTCATTACAAAGATATTTTTGTTGCAAAATGTTGAATTTCTGAAAAAGAAAATAAATCTCACAGAGTCAGTTTTGTCCACCTTTAAAAAAGTAAACAAAAAACCTGACTGGGTGAGGTTTCTTGGAACAAGAACAACAATCAACCTTCTATGAAATGCCTTCATGTCCTAAAACTAGTAAAAAGTCCAGAAAATTGTAAACAACTTTGATTGTGTTAGGTTTTGGTGGATTTTTCTCTATTTCTTAAAGACATAACTTTGAGATACTGTTCATCTGCAGATAGTTTTTTAGGCCTGTCACTTATTCTTTTATCCTCCACTTGTTCAGTTTCCTCAGTTTTTTTAAGGACAGATTGCACACCATGCTGCCAAACTTATCTTTGGCATTTTTGTTTGATTCAGCTAAAGAAATAGGAACAAATTCTGTGTTTTTGTGACAGGCTGCTAGTAACAAAGAGCCTAAAGATACAATTTAAAATCGGTTCTTTGCTAAGTTGTCTTTTATGTGTACACACAGCACTGGTTCATTCCTTGAGTCAGGTGCCTTTTTATGCTTAAATGATTCATAGGTCAGTGTTAAGTGGCTTAACAAACAAAATATTTCTCTAAAATTAGTCAGTTACAAGGACCGGAATGAAAATGAGTGAAAAAACAGCCAATGCCCAAAGAAAAACTTTGAAAGACTTTCAGAAATCCTGGAGAACTATTGCTCAAGACTACTAAAAAAATGACAAGAAATTCTGGCTCTAAATAAAGAAATGAGGGGTGTCTCAAGATTTTTGCACAGTACTCTAAATTTAAAATTACTCACAATTATTTAAAAGAGTTCAACTTACCATCCATCAGTGATGCCTGCTTTATCCTATGGATAGCCACAAAGGAGGGTGTCACAACAACCATCCTGTGGTGCCACTGCAGGAATGTACTGCCCCCACTTTTAACCAATGCAGCAAAATGATAGTGTGTCATGCTGCCCAGCCACTTTTCTAACTTCTGTCTTTCTCTCTCTTTCTTACTGAGCAAAATCAAGGCTACTTATATTGAAGTCAGATTAATAATCCAAAACAAATGTTGCTTGACAACATTATTCATCTTACATAAGAAAAATAACATTTGACTTGATCATTTTTGGAGACCTGCACTGGAATAAATGCACTCAGTAGGTGCACACTTCTGTCTACTTTACCGTACATTCTTCACTGCCAATTTACAACAAATGTGAGCTCTTGTAATCCTGTACCAAGTATCAGTCATTCTCCTACATATTACTTCTAGCTCTGATGTCACTAAGACAAACTCCTGTGAAAAAAGTAACTAAGAGTGCACATGATAGGAGAAGAGGAAAAGTGTGGGCTAAATTCACAAGCAGCACAGACAAAGACAGCACCTGACAGCTTCTAAAAACATCTGCATTGTACTACATGAACAGCGGACCGGGCTTTTCAGGCCTCCTTTAACACATCAGAGCCGTCACTGAGCACAGTGGAGCATGAAACACAAAGGAAGTGGCAGCAGGTCAGGAGGAGTCAGGGTGAAAAAGAACAAGACTATTGGAGGAGCTCACATCCGGTCACTCAGATAACCTCTGCATCACCCTACCATCAGTTTTCATTCATTTAACATGAGGCATTCCATCACTGATGCATTATTCCAGTGTGACTGCACTGCAGGAACATGAGCTTGATATCTGCTACAGTATGTGCATGTAGATAATGTACAGTACATGGAACCAGAATCAAATCCTGTTGTGTTGTTTTTACTGTAGTCTACATCCAATACTTATATTCATAGCAATAGGATCGTTGTCATTTCTCCACTGGCTCATTCCTCAATACACCAAAAAGCAAAGCAGCCACCAGGGTAATCTGTGGATGGGTTCAAGGATCCTGAAATACATGCTTAATAAATAAAGTCATTGTTATGTTAGAATCTTTTAGATAGGGGTTGTTTCTGTGAAATAATAAATTAAACATTTACATGTACAGCTTCAAGGCCAATTTTATTCATTAGCTTAATAATTAAAGCCTTATGGGAGAATTAATATAATATTAATATTTTGCACAGAATGCCAAACAACTATGGCTTCATATTTTGATAATGCTGAGGCTCAGTTCCACCACACCACTGCAATAGCAGCTCCAGTTGCCCTGCTGACCCCCTCTCCTTTGTGACCCTGAGATACCTAAACTCCTTTAATTTGGAAAGCAGCACTCTTCTCTCCTGCAGGTGAAGATCCACTATCTGTATTCCTAACTCACGGTTAACTATTGGTTGTTACCCACGCCTTCTTCAGTAAATGGAGCTTTCAAAAGCAGCAGTGTGTGTGTATTTATTTACTACAGGCATAGTTTCAGTAGTGTGTGTTATCACAACAAATTTAAAGGGTCTGTTCAACCAAAAGTTTATTACAAAAAAATCTTTTTGCCTTGTGGTATATAACATTAGAAATAGGGATGGTTTTTAACTTTGACATACTCTTGAGATTTTTTTGCCATGAAGTGAACACAACTGATATGAAACTTTGAGCCATCTATCTTAAAAATCCAAATCATGTGCAAGACTACACAACCCCTGTCCATGATGTTACATTGTTGCTTCCACATCTGCTCATTCCCACTGCTCCAGAACCCCTGAGTCATAGCTCTCTGCATGACTCAACCTTCCCTCAACAAAAAAGGAAAAGAATTCATACTCAGTAGCCTTCAGATGGGAACAAAGACCTCAAATGTCCACTTAAGTCTTTGCTTGGCGACCGACCACATGTGTTTTGCTGGTGTCATAGTCGAGCTGCAAAGTATATGTCAGCATGGAAACTGAGCATAACTCAGTCAGACAGAGGAAACTTGAAGGCTTGCATGCCAGACTTTTAGAGGCAGTCTCCAGACTAATTATTTACAAAAGAAAGATTTGGAACCTGAATTTAGACCAGTGCATGATGAGATAATCTCCCACAAATGAAATCCTGTGCTTATTTGGAGGGTTTTTTTCTCCAAAATTATTATTGAATAAACAAGTTAAGAAATAAAATATGCAAATAATATAAAGTTTATGAGAGTGTTCCATCATATCAGTTTGCAATGTAATAATGCTTTCAGTAGGTGGAGGGAGATGGGGACCCCACACACTTAATGTAGCTTTGGTTTTGATGAATGACAGGAAGTGAACAAGTGATGACTGTGTATACTCCACCTCTCCCTTGGGACACAGACACACACACATATTCAAAACATATAAATATATATATATATATATATATATATATATATATATTATTTACACAATCTGACTGAGTGGAAATGGAACCTTGGTGAAATGTAGCCAAGTGTAGATGAATTTGGTTGAAAGGTGGCTGAGTGTGGAGACAGACCCAGTCACATGAGTAGGGCCAACGAGGGGCATCGGAGCAGACGCCACAAAAACCACGAGATCACTGGGCACACACACACAGGGGAGAGTCATGAGGATGGCGAGAGAGAGAGAGGGACAGAGAGAGAAAGAGACAGTAGAGGAGATAAAGAGAGACTTCTGCCTGGATACAGGCTGGAAAGCTCAAATTGAACTCACTGAACCCCTTCACACATGCCCTGTGGGAGTCACACATCCACACATTTCATGTCTTTCACCCTCGAACCTCTCCACACTCCACCCTTCAATAAAAAAAGCCTGTATGGAAGTGAACATCAACTAAGTGAAGAAGAAAGACATGCTGGGATCAGACGTAGGTATCTGAAGCAAGCTAACAATTTGAGCTGTCATCTGCAAGCCATCACACACCGGCAGACACAGGCAGTGTGCAGGAGATGAATTATTCAGAAATGAAAAGGCACCAGCAATGCCACTAAATTCCCAACATTACTACAAGGTGAAATGATCTTTGTCTTCCCTGGTGCTCTCTGCCTGGACTCCAGGGTCTTATCCATTAAACATCTTAAGTTGGAGAAATGCTCTCAGAAGAGAGAAGCAAGTGAGTAATTCATGAAGATTTTTAACTGTGAGAATCCTTCAAGGAAGGGGAGATATGAGCAGTAATAATCAAGGCATGTGGGAGCTGGCTGGGCTCAAATAACTGTCAAATAATTGTGTTCTGTTATCAGGGGCAAGATTTACAAGCACAACACACAAACACATTAACCCTTTGAGGTATAACCGCAACCCCTAACCCTAACCCTGTGTTTAGAAGACAAGCAAAAAGAAATTGATATAAATTAAAATGTACATTTTTAGATGCATGTCAAAGATTTTTTTGTCCTGGGAGAACATTAGAAGAAAAGAAAAACATTCTGATAACATATGTTTAGAGTTAGAGTCATCACTGATGATGACTTAGACCCCAGAGGCTTAACTTGAGTAAAGACTGTACATTAAGGATGTAATTTAATAGTCGGTACCAATACCAGTAGAATTACAAAATTTTTGACACCAAAAGAAAATGATCATCCCACGTATTTAAACAAACTCCTTTAATTAAAAAAAAAACAACAAAAAAAACACTGACATGGTGGCAAATCATTTATTTAAAATGTTAAAATTATATTCTGTTGACAAGACACAGATTGAAATGTTAGGATGGTTGCCAAGTAGCCTACTAATGTTACAGTCACTTTACGTTAGCATAAGCATTTAATGTTAGCATTTAAAGCTTTTAAAGAACAAAGTTTCTTTCACAATGGCAGTTCCAGTTGTGTCAAACAAAATAACATTTATTTAAGGGTAAATAATTTCAGGATACTTTGGATGTTGTTACTGTGAATTGAAACTTACTCAACTTGAATCCTTTGAACAGATCTGGATGCTGGTCTTTTATGTGCTTTGCTAAGTTGGAACTATTTCCTCCCTTGGTCCAAAAAACACAATAAGATTGTTTACATATTGCCTTTTCATCCTTTAGTCTTTTGTCCTGACCATCTCAACCTTGCCTCTTTGTCATGTGTCGCTGTGAGACAGGCAGTTTTGGACCCATTATGCAGGACTCAGAGAACAAGGAATAACTTAAGGTCAGCTTTAATGCTGGAATTCTCTGGAAAAAGATACAAAATACAAAGCACGGCTGGGCTGGAGCCAGAAGTGCAAAAACTCTGCGACAAAGGGAAAACACAGAACAAGGGAGACACAGCATGAGGGAGAATGCAACAAAGGACAAAGGGAGACTGAGAGAATAAATACACAGGCAGGATAACGAGAAGATGGGAAGCAGGTGGGAACACACACGGCTGAACCTAATCACAGTAGACAAGACCAGGAAAGAAAAACTAAACACAATGAACACAAGATGAGCGGCTGACAAAATAAAACAGGAAGTAACAAAACAAGAGAACACATACACTAAGGGACACTTAACAACTGGAAGGTTAAGAAAAAATAACAAGAGACTAAACCAAATAACCCTAAGCAAAATACTAGTTGAAAATAGACATTAACTGAAACTCAAGGACTAAATTATAACCAAGAACCTAGAAACTCCAGCACATAACAAAAAACAAAACATAATTACAAGAACACAGGAAATCATAAATAAGAAAACTCTTAAGTGAGGACAAAGAACAACAAACTCAAAACACTGGGTCAAAGACCCAGGACCATGACACTCTCTAAATTTGTCTCCATCTAATTAACAATAAGGTTTGTTAGGAGCTGTATTGTAGAGATCAACACAAGTACCTTTTAAGGGCTTTACGTGGATTATATTATTGACCATTAAGTGGTTCTAATCACATGATGCAAAAATCAAGAATATATCTCTCTTCAACAGAGCAAACATCATGGTAAATGGACTGATTCTTATATAGCGCTTTTCTACTCTCCCGGAGCACTCAAAGCACTTTATACAACATGTCTTCATTCACCCAAGAACTTATTTCTATGCTTAAGTGCTAACTGTCTACCATTCACACAGTTGGATACATCGGAGAGAACTTGGGGTTAGTATCTTGCCCAAGGATATTTGGCATGCAGACTGGAGCAGCCAGGGATCGAACCACCAACCTTCCGATTAGTAAGTGACCTGCTCTACCTCCTGAGCTACAGCCACCCCCTTCATGGAACACAGTAATCTGTGACACAAACTAAAATTTGATGCAATTGAATTTTACAGTTTTTGACCAAAGTGGTGGAATGGATAAAATTGCCATTTGTTGTCCGCAAAACTTAAAAATGAAAAAATTTCCAAGCTTAGTGTTTTATGATTAAGTCATGAAAGCAGTAAGCAGTTGTGAAGCTAAGAGGGGGAAGAAGGGAAACCAAAGAACATAGCATTCTATATATAGTTAAGATGTGCTACTTCATCATTTGCCACAGCCAATTACAACAGCGTCTCCCCAAACACATCCAACTTAGGATATAATCATTTTTATCACCAGCATTTAGAAAAAGTCTTCTTCCTAAAGTTTTCTGCTAGGCTGGAGGCAGAAAACCTGAGGGAGTCTCAGAAATACAGCTTCTATTGCATTTACATTACATTCTAGCTCTACACAGTGTCAGGAGAATTTAACAGCAACTGCAAGCTTATAAAAGCCTTCATTCTCCCAAAATCACCAACCCACAATATAGAGGCCAAGGAGCAAAACCCACAGGGGTGTGATAATAGATGTAAGAAATAGAACTGAATATTTCAGTGTCCTTAGTGAGACAAAGGAGCGCCACATGAAGATAGATGAGTTAGACACAAGCAGAAGAAGAGGGGGACGTGAAGTGATTCGTAAAGAGATGAGTTATCAATTCAAACTGAACATAAGGAGCAACTGCAGCTTTGCCTGCAGCAAGAAGCTCACAAGAGTAAAACGAATGAGGCACTGGTGGAGCAATGCCCCAATTGCTGCTTGCAAGGGAGGGCTGTGTTTGTGCTAGCAGTTTAGAGTTAAACACATCTGGTAATGGGAGGTTGTAGCTCCCACAAAGGCCGGATACACTGGAGACACCCCACTCCCCTCGCACACTCACACTGATAGATAATCAGTGTTTGCTGATCAACACACTCCATGGGTTCTTTGATCATGTGGGATCTACATCTCAATAGACCTTTTTTCTCAGCTCCTTCTGTAGTTAGTGATGTCCTAGAATTCCTAGATTGATTCTTCTCTTCCTGATTTTTGTTTACTTCAGTATACGCTTTTTGCGTAGTGGAAAGATTAGAAAGAGGGAGATGAATGACAGCTGAGTAACAACATCTATTGCTATGTTCATGCCAGACATGAATCAAAGTGTTTTTATGAGGTACAAGGTGAAAGGTAAAAACACAAGTTTGTGCCAGATGCTGTAAGTAGAGGTGACTCTGTTTCATTCAATTTTATTGTAAGGTAAAGACCCTACAATAATACAGCGAAAACCCCAACAATCAGACAACCCCCTATGAGCAAGCACTTGGCGACAGTGGGAAGGAAAAACTCCCTTTTACCAAGAAGAAACCTCCAGCAGAACCAGGCTCAGGGAGGGGCAGCCATCTGCCACAACTTGTTGGGGGTGAGGGGCGGGAGACAGGACAAAAGACACTGTGGAGGAGAGCCAGAGATTAATAATAGCTCATGATTAAATACAGAGTGGTGTATAAACACATGGTGAGTGTCTTGGAGTGTGTGTGTGAGTGGTTTTCCTCCATCAGCCACAAAGAGTGAGAGAGACAGGGTGTGAGAGAGTGAGAGTCTGCATATACAGAAAAAAATACTAACCACATCTAGTTAGTGATTTATAATTGGACGGTGTTATAAATCACAACACTCTGGCTTGATGATTTAAGGGGCATATTTTTTAAAGTGCTATTTGTAACAAAAATTAACAGCCTGACAAGTCACATCTAATTCACCATTCTGTTGCTGTGGGAAGCATGTGCTGCACAGTTACACATAGCATAAATGCAGACATGGTTGACTACAGGTAGTCAGTGTTTCTCACTGGGTTGCCCTAAAAATATGTAGCACATCTAAGTGTAACAGAAAGTGTAAAGAAAGAGATTCATTGTGTTTAAAAATGCTCCCAAGTCACTTGAATATATTAGCAAGAAATCACTGATAAAAGCACTTGATGTTTCTGCAGCAATTAATCATCAAGGACCTGTTCATCATACACAGAAAACTGAGAAAACCTGATTGGATGGTTGACAATTTACTTATTTTTCAGGGTTTTTAAAAAAATAAAACATTTGTCAAATTATTCAGCTGTAAAGCTACTGGGAGTATAATCTAAAGCTACTAATAATTTTTTTTTTTACATAAGAACTGAATATAATGGCTGCTTTGATATAAAAAAAAGGGTAAGACTCATCTTCCAGCTCTGCTGTTTTTCTCACGCTTACAGTGGGGCAAAAAAGTATTTAGTCAGCCACCAATTGTGCAAGTTCTCCCACTTAAAAAGATGAGAGAGGCCTGTAATTTTCATCATAGGTATACCTCAACTATGAGAGACAAAATGAGAAAAAAAAAATCCAGAAAATCACATTGTCTGATTTTTAAAGAATTTATTTGCAAATTATGGTGGAAAATAAGTATTTGGTCACCTACAAACAAGCAAGATTTCTGGCTCTCACAGACCTGTAACTTCTTCTGTAAGAGG
>VUQS01035914.1:0-14475 GCA_015108495.1 Heterochromis multidens
CATTTTATAAGTGGTCAGAAACTTGTAAATAACTCATGAAAGAATAAAGTTACGTTGGAACCAAGCACACCATTGTTTTTCTTGTGACATTACCAATAAGTTTGATGTGTCACATGGCCCTCTTCCTATTGAAAAAACAAAAGTTGTATCCAAGATGGCCGACTTCTAAATGGCCACCATGGTCACCACCCATCTTGGGGAGTTTGCCCCCTCACATATACTAATGTGCCACAAACAGGACTTTAATATCACCAACCATTCCCATGTTATTACGGTGTATCCATATAAATGGCCCACCCTGTACTTTGGTCTCGTCCCCCCGAAGGAGATTGTTACAGAAGTCTTGTGCTTTGTTCAGATTTCACTTTGCAAACCTAAGCTCTGCTGCCATGTTCTTTTTAGAGAGAAGAGGCTTTTTCCTGGAAACCCTTTCAAACAAGCGATACTTGTTAATTCTTTTTCTAATTGTACTGTTGTTGAACTTTAACATTTAACATGCTAACTGAGGCCTGTAGACTCTAAAATGTAGCTGTTGTTTTTTTTTGCAATTTCTCTGAGCATTGCACTGTCTGACCTTGGGGTGCATTTACTGGGATGTCCACTTCTGAAGAAGATTGGAACCTGTAATTGCAACTGTTTAATGTTTTACACTTGTGAATGACCTTTCTCACTGTAGAATGATAGACTTCAAATTGTTTGGAAATGGCCATATAATCCTTCCCAGATTGATGGGCAGCCACAGTTGCTTCTCTGTCTTTCTCTGTCTTTCGTCCTTGGCATTGTGTTAACACAAAACTAAATGCTCCAGGCCAGCAAACTGCCAAACTTCTGTTTTTATAGAGGTGCTCACACTTGCTGATGATCAGTTAATCAGGTGCATTTGATTAGCAGGACCTGGTTGCTACTTACTCTCTTAATTCCTGTGGAAGCAATAAGGGTGTGCTTAGTTTTTCCACACACTGCTTCAGCATTTTGGCTTAGTTTTTGTTAAATAAATAAAGACATGGTGTAATAATTCATGTTTTGTTGTTCATCTGAGGTTGTATTCACCTAATTTTAAGACCTTCAAAGGACTAGGTTATTTTGTGTCCTGATATGTAAAATCTTACAGTTGACAGGGGGCATACTTTCTTTTCTTTACCATGACTGTATTAATGAAATGAGCTGTTCAAATGTTTTCTGTTGATGTTACCTGTTTTATTTTCAGTGTACTTCACTGCTTTTTACTCGTAATTAGTTTTGTAATTTGTAATTTTGTTTGGTTTACTTTAGTTTAGCGTTGTTCGTTTTTTGGTCACCTGAATTGAAAAGCTTGAAATGTAATATTTTTTAGTTTATGAATATTTCACTAATTTCACTGATTTCATGAAATCTGACATGTATAGAATTACTAATCAAATCTGATTTTTTTTAAAAAAATGCTTTAAAAATTTGCTAACTTTTTAAATGGGCATTTGGAATCATTGTTAACACCTGTAATTTAGTGTAGTGAAAATTAGCATTATGTGTGCAGAATGTTCAGTATCATTCATTTCTTGTTTAAAAGTTTTTGGAACTTTCATGTTTTATTCTTCTTTCATTTATCCTGTTATTAGCTGTTGCTTTGAAAGTTTATTGTGAGCCAAAAAGCAACTTAATGATAATTGGTATTGCTGGAATTAAACACAATGAATGGGTTACACTGTAGGTCAGCATAAATAACCCCCCAGCAATGTGGAAACATTACACCCTGCATTCAAACTCAGTGAGTTCTGGTACATAGGTCACGCTCATGTTTAGCCTTTTTTCCACCTCCCTCTGAGATCAGATAAGCTGTCTTTTGGGGTCTAATATTGTGAGTTTACTCTAAATCTTACCTAAGTTTTGGGTTTCCTGCAACACCTTTTCCTGATGGGGTACAGGAGACAACCTGCTTACGTAAATAAGCCGGGGGAGAAGGCACAAGGAGCCAAAGGTGAGACCCTGTTGCCATATTTCACAAGAGGAACCATTGTTTAGTTCCAGACTTATTCCTCGCCATGTAAAGTAGTTTCCGTTGTTGCAAATGGCCCGAGCCAATAAATTTGTTGTTAAAGGCAGGAACAGGCAACTTACTGGCAGGTACAGGACAAAACAAACTGGGAGTCTATGACCTCTGTTTGTGGGCAGAAACACCAGCAGACACAAATATGTTGTCATCGGGAAACTTTTTCGGGATGTTTTGAAGTTTGATTGACTGATCCTCATTCATTTTTTAAAAATTTTTCCTAAATGGTGACTGCAGAACATAACAGAAAGACAAACATTACAGTCCAAACATTTTAATTTCTTACAGTTACATGTTGTGTTCCCAGAGAGTAAAGGTGAGGCCTTTAGGACAGGCCATGGACTTCCCTCACAAATACAGCCTTTAAGGATGTCCGTTTGTCCACCCTGTTTTCCATGAAAAAAATCTGGCAGCACAGTCACTCACTGTCATTCCCACTCTCTCTTCTTTCTTTTGCCTCCCATCTATTTTTAACGTCTTGTGTGTGTCAAGTTCTGAAGAGAATGCAGCACACTGTCAACCAACCAACAACAAAGGACAAAGCCAATGAATAATTCTGCAAAGGAAATATGATATTATGAATATTTTTATGATAGTTTTGTGTGTGTAAAACTAAATTTGCATGGTATACCTGTAGGGGAATGTTTCTGATCATCCTATTGTAAAAACAAACTAGAAGTCTAAATGCAAACTATGTCCTTCTTTAAATTAAACAGTGCATTTAAATTATTTTGCACTTGTCCTTTAATTTTACTCCCTGACTTTTCTGTACATGCCTGCATACTTGTTTCATTTAATATGTACTTGTGTGTAGAGACTCCTCATACTGTTAATGTCTAAGTTTAAATCATTCATTTATTTTGAAGGATTGCAGATGTTGATTTTGCTGTGGCTGTGTGATTTGGGTTTCTAATGTTTGTGTGGCTGAGAACAGTGTTAAGGCTTTTGCTGGCACCACCACTGACCGAGACTCCTGTAACGTTTAATAACTTCCGGCCAGTGTTCATGTCTGGAGTTGTTCTAGAAATGTTAATTAAGCTGGTGGATTTGTGAAGTGTATGGGAAATGTGTTATATGACAAAAATAGATCTTAGTTGCCTGACAGGTAATGTTGTATACAAGTAGAAAATGGAAAATATCAAATTAATAAAAGAAATACAGCTGAAGATTGGCTGCTAACATGGAAGGTGCATGCTCTGTAGCCTTTTGAGGAAATCACTCACAGTCCTGTCCCAGTGTGTGCTGTAGTTGTGTCTTTATTGGTATTTCAGTGTACAGTGAGCTTCCAGATACAGAAGCAGTAGTTGAGCCAGGCAATTATCATAGGCGTGGCAAGGCTGAGACCATTATTTACATTTGTATGGCACAGAATCAAGATCATTATTATATTGTTTTTATTTTCTACATGGCAAATCACTGTATGCTGAGTAGTCAATTAATCTTATCATTTGCTTATACAGGTATGACTGTAGTGTAGAAGTACACTATGAGGACTCATATTTAAGAAGCTGTAAATCTCAGTTGACTATAAAACATGGAATGGTTGGAAAAGTTATTCCACTTGAGGATGAGGCTCATAAGATAATTCCATTATAAATGGTTGGTTGTGCTGTTAAAATACAATTCTGTCTTTGTTGGAACACTGACCATAGGAAAAGAGTTCTGGGGGAAAAATGCTAGAAAAAAAAGGCCTAAATGGATGTAATTAACCTGAGTATGTGTTGTGTGGGGTGGCCAAAGGGCTGGCCACACTTTAGTCAGTGGGTGCCATGGGCACATCTTGGCTCTGCCTTTGCTTGGAAGGTAAAACTGATTGTCAATTGTTGACAAGGTGACACATTTGCATGGGCAGGTAGGTAAAAATGAAACAAAGTGGTGACAAGGTCAAAACACACAAGGCGTTAGGAAACTGTCTGCAGATATTACACCTGGTTAACAGTCACATGTAGATTCAAACCTCTAGATGCCAACAGGATGTGTATTTTCTGCATTAAAGAGCATAGAATAGTGAGTCTGTCTCACTGTGTTTCATCAACCTGTTAATGTGTTATATATAGCTGTTTATTTTCATACCCCCTGTTTAGCATGTTAGTGCAACATTTACTTATTGATGTTAGTTGCAAAACATACTGGAGGCTGGAGACTGTTTTGTAAGTCTCTTCTTTTGGTGTAATTCACTTCATTTTCCACCAAAGTTCTTCTAGAAATTAGTCTTGGCACTCGGTGGCCATTTTGAAATATCTTACTTTTAAGTATTGTGTAAATACACTTTCATTTTTATGGTCACTGAGACATAAAATCTGCATCTATAGATTCACCTGTCAAAATTGGTGAAAAAAAAAGTTTGGGGCAAAGTTTGCAGACTTTGACCCAAAGTAAGGTTTTAACAAAAGCTTTTTAACATAACATCTTTGCTGTTGCAGAATTCTCCCATAGATCATAATTCAGAATTTTTGGAGTGCCACGTTCTGTCTTGTAATGTCTCTGTTATTACACACCAAGCTGCTGGGATGTAATGACCTTCTGTGATAAACATTGACACAATATTGTCAGATATTACATGGAGTATGTGCACATCACAACAGCAACATGTAGCAGGCAGTAACATACATGAGAACAACAGAAAACTAGGAAGTTCCATGGTCCGTGGGCAGTACAGGATCAGTTTGTAATAGGCAGCTATGATGTAAGGCATCTTCCAGAGGGAAAGCTGTGAGATGGGTAGAATCAAAAAAGATTCTATTCAAGTGCTCTTTCTTTCTTTTTGTTTTTTACAGCTTACCTTGTTACAGCCGATTGTTTTGGAAGACATACTGACATATTTTAAGTGCTGTAACAAAGGAATTTGGGACAAATAAAAGTGCCATGAAGATTGTCTGCATCAAACTTCATTGCATGCCATCCACTAGATGTCAAAACATCTTGCCAATCCATCCATGACTAGTTAGATAGACCAACACTAAATTTAGAGCCACGCTGATAGCACTGCCAAAAAGCAATCTCATGGTTTTCGAGGATTTTAATTCACTTTCATTACTTCTGTTATTATTATCACCACCTGGAGGGCAGAGGTTTTCCATCTGCATATTTACTGAAGTGTCACTGCTTGATTGGCGGTGATGCTGAGCATCCTGCCAGGTCTGTGAGGTAAGGGGATGTGCTTGCATAAATACAGACAATCAGGACTAAAAAAGCGTCCCCCTGTTTTTTTTCTCACTATTATATAGACGTCAAAATGGTTTAAACAAAGGAAAACAAATAACTCTACAGGTTGGGATGTTTACAGTGTAAGTGGCTTCAGGCCAAAGCTAAATATTTATATCCATGGATCCAGCCAGTGTCACTTTTAACACTGATCACATGGATTAAGAGTTAACGGAATATATTCTCGTGCTTGTGTAAGGTCTGTTGACTCGTTTTAAGAAAAATACTTTAAGATATAGTCAGAGTTTATTTTAGATAGCGTCCCCGCTTTGAACAAAGGTGAACTTCCTCTGCTCTGCCTGAAGCCTGAGAACGATGATTTAATGTGACTGCTGATAGTGAAACAAACAGGTTGGCGTGTCCGCTCAGCCCAGCGTGGATTGAGCGGGCACACACAGGCAGGGCCCTGCATCCCCTCATCACTAAATAAAGATCCACTTGATGGATACACTCTGATAACATAAATCAGGATATCCCAAGAGGAGTGACGAAGTGCACCATTGTTTTGGTTCAAGTGGGCAGCCATCCTGACAGACAGTGTATACTGGACATGGGAGAGGACAGGAGGTTCTCTCTATTGAGTTTTCCTTGATGGGTCAGGTCAGAACCAGTTGTTCACATGTAGTTATGCAATGTTCTGAAAACAGGACTGTATTTTATGTTCCGTTTAAGGAAGGGATAGATGCTTTGTAATCTTTATAAACAGGTATATGAATATGCAGAATGTGTAGGCCAGGGTTAAGATTTTTGGCACTGGAAACTGAAAAATGTTTTCCATGTGTAGTGTGCTTGCAGGCTGCATTTGACTGACAAATCACACTTGAGCAGGCTTTGATTGCACATGGGTAAACGGTCAGCATGCAGAGCAGTCTTGGAACCTTGGGCTGTGATGATGAGCTAGTAATGTATTTGCACTTATACAGCACTTTTCTATTCCTACTGACCACCCAAAGTGTTTATATTATATACATTAATACCATACATTAATACCTCACTTTATTCTATATACAGCACTTAACAAAATTATTAGACTTGTCAGAAAAAGAAGAAAACACAAATATTGTAGAAATTTGTCAAAAACTTGTTTAGAACTAAAAATTACTGAATTCACTGAACTGAATTCACATTTTTATACCCAAATTTGAGTCACTGGAATTTTCTAAGAAGTCAGAAATTAATCAAGCCTAACGTTCAACCACTAATACAAATTTTTCTGTTCAGGAATGCAAGTAAAAACCTGTAATTTCTCATCTTAATAAGAAAATAATCATGTGCTTTACTATTTTTTCTGCTGTTTTGTAAAACAGTCAATTTGAAAATTCATGGACAACAACAATAATTACATTTTAGCAATAAAAATATCATTTTGATTAAAGAGCTTGTGCATACTGCTAGATTATCCTTTACAGAAACATAAAGAATGTTTTTGGTTAATTTGGTACTGCTAATTTAGGGAAGCTGTGGCATAAACATTGGATTGGGTGATGGTCTAAGAAACTTGTTAAGCACTGTATCTATGGCCAATAGAGAACCACCAATTAACCTAACATGCATGTTGTTGGACCGGGGAGGAAGCTGGAGTACCTAGAGGAAACCCACACAAGCACAGGCAAACTCCAACGAGAAAGGCCAAGCTAAGGTTTGAACCAGGGACCTTCTTGCTATGAAGCAACACCACCTTACTACCCTGCAGTCCACCCCATGGGTTCTGTAATGTGATGGGATTCTGTATGCCCATCATGGTTGCCATGGTTATGACCAACAGGAATACTTTACTGTAATAATAATGACTGCAAATCTTAGCTAGTTCTTCAGCCAATTACCATAGAATCCATCATGCCAAGCTTCAATTTATGCATTTGTAGCTGAACCACAGTCAATCTGCCATGGCCAGGACAGGCTGGATTGTATTTTGCTTTTGTTTTCTGTGTTTTCTTGTCAATGAACCTAAGTTTCAGGTGGAGTGGTGGTTCCACCCCTGGGCAGAGTATTCCCTGTGGGCCTGTCCTTGTCATACCTGCTCTGAATCAGCACAGTCAAGCTGAGAGTATTTGAAAGCTGGACAAGCAGCAGCTCTCTGCCAGATTATCTTCACTCCCATAGTGGTAATCAGGCTCTCCTAGTTTGAAACAAGCATTCGTGTTCCCTGTTTACTTACCTTGTCGGTCCATCTGCTTTCCAGTGTGTACACTTTAGAGTGCTTGGATTCCTGCTCCGTTTCCTGCCAGCTTCTCTGAGGAGTTCAGTGCTGCCGCCAATACTATTTTGAAGATTTCTGTAACCTGCAAGAGAACTCATCTGCCTGCCCACTCTCCACTGCTGCTCACTCATACTTGGAACCCACCTGCCTCTGGAGACACTCTCCCCAAACTCACATCTTCCCCACCGCCAAGTAAGACTGTTCCACTCCTTCTCATTCACTGTTGGACTTGTTCTGAACCTTTCCAGACTCTAGTTGATCCACTCACTCCTCCCTCCACAGAATTCTTGTTGATCAACCCAGTTAGTGAACTCAAGTTTCTCCCTCAGTCACTCTTATGTTATCCACTTCATTTTGTAAATAAACTCTTTTTAATGATACACTGAGCATTTCTCTTTCTCTCACCTCTGTTCACTCACCATGTGTTTTTACCACTCTGCATTTAATGAGTTATTATTAATCTCTGGCTTTCTTCCACAGCATTTCTTTGTCTTCCTCCCCTCACCCCCAAGCGGTTGCGGCGGATGGCTGCCCCTCCCTGAGCCTGGTTCTGCTGAAGGTTTCTTCCTGTTAAAAGGGAGTTTTTCCTTCCCACTGTTGCCAAGTGTTTGCTCATAGGGGGTCATCTGATTGTTGGGGCTTTCTCTGTATTATTGTAGGGTCTTTACCTTACAATATAAAGTGCCTTGAGGCGACTTTTGTTGTGATTTGGCGCTATATAAATAAAATTGAATTGAACTGAATTCAATTGAACTGCATCCACTGAATCTGAGTTGGAATTCAGTGCCAAACATGATAGAACAATCTGAACAGGTTTTGGACTCTTCAGACTGTGTGTACAGCCATGTCTCGCCAGGGTCATACTTTAGGTCAACATGAACAGGTTCTCTTCTCTCTAAATGAATAACTTCATATACCATATCAGCATATTGAACAAGTGCATGGTATGATTCAGTCAACTAACTCTAAACTGCCACAACCTACTCCCTCAGAACCAGCTCCAATTCCCCAAGCCACCATACCCTTGCCCAAATCAAATCTGGAATTAGCACCAGTGCTGAGCAATCCAGCTCCCCCATCACCTGAACTCTAAGGAGTTCCCTATATGGACCGCTGAGGTGACTTTCTCCTACAATGTAATCTGTTGTTCAAGCAAGCTTTTAAAGCCTTTCCTGATGATTACTCTAAACTCTCCTACTTAATAGGGTTTCTTCTGACACAATCAGACCAGTATATGAATAATAAGGTTGGGGCTACAGGTGTGTTTTAGATGTGATAGATATTTTTTGATAGTGTGGACTTAACAACACACTGTGTCTGGTTTAATTCAGATCATTTCAGCTTTATTCACATAACACCAGTTCATAATAACGGTAATCTAAAGATGGTTTTTATTGTAATGTAAAGGCCTTACAATATCTGACGAGGAGGAACTTTGTTTTAAGTTAGGCACCTCTGGCAGAACCAGGCACAGGGTGAGACAGACATCTGGAGCCCAACCCAGCTCTGATAGGGTGAGAGGTTTTTCTCTGTGTGTGTGGAGGCTTGCTTGCATTGCTTGCATGATATGGAGTTGTAGCATTTGTGGAGTCCTTTATTTTTCAAAGGTCAAAACAGCTCCTGGTGTTTGGTGGAGCTCTCAGTGTTTAGTTTTGAGTGATTTATATGAAGAGTTTCTGTCTGGATAATGGTGCAGGCGCCTGTCAGTCAGCACACTGTCCTTTCAGGGGTTTTTTTCTCAACTTTATTTAAACTTTAATTAAACACACATTAAACACAGAGAACCAGGATAAACACGTTTGAATAATCACAGCAGCAGAAACATGGAGCCATCAAATGGAGGACTCAGAGCTCTTTTTAAAAAAAAATTATTTATTTTTTTATTTATTTAAATGTATTTATTTTTTATTAACCTGAAGATCTTCTAAATTAGTGAGACGCCATTTCCTCTCCAGTTTACGGGTTACCTGCTTTAAGGTGAGCATTTGAGAGTTATACCAGGGAGTCAAACACTTCTGATTTGAGGTTTTCGTTTTAAGAGGAGCTACAGTATCCAAAGTCATATGCAGTGAGGATTTAACAATATTAACAAGATAATCTACCTCATCTTGCCCAAGGATACTTTGGCATGCAGACCGGAGGAGCCAGGGATCAAACCACCAACCTTCTGATTAGTAGAGAACCTGCTCTACCTCCTGAGCAACAGCCACCCCAAAATGGCTATATTAGAAAAATGTTTTGACACAGAAAGAACTGCAGGTAGTAGAGCCAGGTATCAAAAGGTGGCTTTATGTCCTGTGTGGTCATATGACAATTTATTGTTTTAAAATGCACTTAAAGTTTTTATTAGAAAACAGAAAGCATCCAGGGTACCCATTCTTGTTTCTGTTTGTCTATATCACTAATTAAACTGAAACTATAACATCCAATGAAATTGTTGCTCAAAGTTCATTATAGAAAAAGAATGTACTGAACAAAAACAAGATTTTGACCTGTGATTGACACTTGGTGGCATAAAATTGATTTATTTTTTTTTTTAGCTTAAATTTATTTTTCAACCCTTAAAATTTCATATATCCATCACCAAATTTTGAGTACTTTGATGGCCTGTAACTTCATTAAATAAAGTTAGTGTACAAAAAACATCTGAGGGGGTCAGTTGCCAACAATGTGAATGGGGGATATTGAACAATTTGAGTGGGGGATATCTTCTTGGCACACTTTGGGCCCCTTACTTCCAACTGAGCATTGTTTAAACACCACAGTATACTAAGTATTGCTGCTGACCATGTCCATCCCTTTATGACCACAGTGTACCCATCTTCTGATGACTGCTTCCTGTTTCACAAAGCTCAAATCATCTCAAACAGCTTTCTAGAACATGATAATAAGTTCACTGTATTCAAATGGGATGTGGTGGAATGGGAGATTTGCATTATGGATGTGCAGCAGCTGCATGATAGTATAATTTCAATACGGACCAAATCTCTGAAGGATGTTTCCAGCACCTTGTGGAATCTATGCCATGAAGAATTAAGGCAGTTCTGAAGGCAAAAGGGGGGCCGATCCACTACTAGCAGGGTGTACCTAATGAACTGACTGGTGAGTGTATATGATTTGTTCTGGGAAATAATCAGTGCTGAGAACATTAAAGATGTTGAAATGAAAAGTTGAGATGAAACTATAGCGGTGACTTGCAGTTGGTGCAAGTCACCTGCTTTATTGCCATCACCTGCATTTTTAGACCATTCAGAAAGAAAGACAACTATGAAGGAAAACTAAGTAAAGCTTGTTTAAGGCGTATCTGTTTAATCCTTTTTAGACTGTAGTTCCTGAGGGTTGAGAGCAGGAAATATATTAAAAAGTCACCTGATGGTGGGTTCAAGGATGACCTGACACTTGAGATTTGAGAATTTTCTGCGGAAATTCATCACATTCTTGAGATGTTCTATTCATCAGTCAAATCCAGCGTACACACTATAAACTGACATTGGCATTGTAAAACCGTCTGTGTTAATTCAGTTGTTTCCTGCATTTAAAGGATGCTGTTTGCCAGAGTGTGTTAGCACGTGTCAAGGAGAAAGTCTGCATCTACAATAGCAGGAAAAGAAAACCAGCAAAGTACCTCACAGTTAAGGCTGTCATATCTGCACCAAATTCTGTTCCTGAAAGTTAATTTAAAGCTTTCTTAAAGTTGAAAAAATCTATTTAAATATGTGGTTTTGTGTCAAAGTTGTTGGCACATCCTCTGCAGTGTGAGCAGAAACAAAACCAGCTTTATTTCTTTTTACAGATAGACAGAAATGTCAATCTCAAATGTCCTCACATTCAAAAGTGTGAAATGTTAGCAGGTCCCTTACATTAAGAGCATAGCGATCACGCCAGTATTTCAGTAAGCAGTGATATCAGTCCAGACTGAGTTATGAGTACTCATTTAGACAGGAAAAAACAAACACTGGAATGAACTGTCTAGACTAAACCAAACCCAGTGCCCAGAGCTGAGCCAAAACAAATGCCACTCTTGACAATAATACAGTCTTGAGGTCTTTTTTTTCTTTTTCTTTTTTAAAAATAAAAAGCAAACAGAGTGCTACTCGAGAAACAAAAAGAAAAGCTTCTGACTGTGAAAAGTGCATGACAGTGTGAACAAAGACAGGGTACAGCCTGCTTCCAAAAACAAACAGCAAATACAGCCAGATGGATTTTCCATTGCAGAGCTGTGTTAATGAGAGGAAGCAGAGGAGTGCTTCCCAGGGATTGCATTGTGAACCCGTGCACCACTCCACCTTAACTGCTTGATCGAGGGAAACCTCCTAGAGTTTGGCCCTCATTCCTACCTGCCCTTCTCAGTCAGAGATGGTAATCCCCACATGGGATCACTGGAAAACAGCCGTCCAGCATCCGCTTTCAGCCTGCTATATAAGAGGATGTCTGATAATGCTCTTAGGTATACATATGACTCAGAAGCTTAACTGCCAAACTTAACAGTTAGTTGATGCCAACTCCACTTAATGTTCTTCCTGTTCTGTCCTACAAATTCGTGGAACATATTTTTTTTTAAAAATGCACAGTGCAGTCCAAGGTCAGAGATATATGAGATCTATTGTAGGTAAACATCTTGAAGAAATATTTAGACATGTCTGAAACCTTTTTTTACACATGTATGAGTCTTTGTGCTGTTGCATTCACAGCCTTGCATACTGATCATATGAAATCACAAATGAAACACTTGTCATTAGGTGGAAGGTGCTACACCACTCTTTAGCTGACCATCATGGAAGCCAATAAAAGTGGAGCAAAGGAGATAAACAGCCCATTGTTTATCTTCCATCTGTAATGGAATCTGTTGTCTATCCCAGCAGTTATGGAGTGAGAGCAGGGGTACACCCTGGAGAGGTTGCTAGTTTGTCACAGGGATAACACATAGAGACAGATAACCATTCATGCACACATTCACACCTACAATCAATTTACAATCGCCAATTAACCTAACATGCATGTCTTTGAAATGTGGGAGGAATTCAGAGTACCCACAGGGTTCTCTCCTAAAGACCAATAACAGGAAGAAAAATGACAGCATTCAAAACCTGTTCACATGGACATTGTTTTGATACAAAGTTGAAAAACAAGTCTTTCAATCCATTGAAATCCTAACCCTAACAGGTCATCTGTAAAAAATAATTCATTCAAAATCATTCAAAAAACTTAATTTGCTCCTTCACATGGATTTTTTTCACTAAGGAGAAAGATGTGTGTGCAGAGTTTGTTTTCACATTTGTCAGCTGACGGGAAAGTTTCTCTGGACTCACCTTAAATCAGGAGCTTTTTATTTTACATAACTGCTTTGAAACCTAGTCATGGTGTTTCTTTCTTTTCTTTCTTTATTTAACGGTCTAGTTTGCAGCTTTGCAGTTTTTCTGAATTTTCTATTCTCTTTTTCTCCCAAGACCTCTTTCTGTGGTAGCCTAACAATTATATTTTGAACATATTCTATATAGTGACTGTATTTTGGCTAGGGGAGTAATATAACTTTTCTGTTAATACATAAATAACAAAAGGAGAGTATTTTTTATTTTAAACCATGTCTGGAGGGTATTATTACCTGTGTTAGTGTTTTCTGTGAATATTTCCAGGTGGAATACAAACTCATTAGTGAATAATCATTATTTCTTTTTAATGATCAGAAATTGAAATGAATCAGTGTAACGCAGCAAGTTTATATTTGAATGTAAATTTACCAAAAGGGCTTAAAATAAATTTGATGATGTCCTGTGACAAGCCTTTACCACACTGACCTCACTGTGGTAAGGGGACACAGAGATGGCCAAACATCTGTAGTTCCACACTTTTTAAATAAATATATCTCAGCACATCCAACCACCTGCTGTGAAATCCCTCAAGCTCACATCAAGCCTCCTGAGATATTTCAAAGCAACCAGCCAGTCATTCAAATTCACATACAGACCCTCTGAGAGGTCAGCATGCAGTATAACCCCTGCTGGGCCTGGCCAACTTTGTTATGATAAGCCCACGAGCAGCTCAGACATAAAAAAGCTCAGCGGCAGCAGCAGAAGGGAAGTTCCCTCCTAGTGCATAACGTAAACTTGGCTCCAATAAAAGCATCCGTTGGCACCTCAGTGGACAACAGGAAATCTTTGTTTAGTAAAAAACATCCCGTTGTTGGCCCTGGGTTGGATGACCCTTCTTGTTGCAAGACAGTGGAGTCGTTGTTCTTGAGCCCCATATTTAAAGCTCTGTTTACTGAACAAAGCTGCCTTACTCTTAAGATAAAAACAAAGACTTAATGTGTAGGTGGGTGTATATGCACTGGCTACATAGATTGTGTGTCAGCCCCATGCCTGTTTGTCAAAGTACCACTTGGTATGTATTGTTTAACATAGCACTAGACAGCATGTCTGACCCTCCCATGTTCAGGGGTCACAGCACCTAAAGTTAGAAGCTGTCAGAGTAAATGAATAACACATCCAGTCTAACAGTTCACTGGCCCTTACTCAGTTTCTATCTGATTTCTCTTTTTTTAATCTTTTTTTCTTTTTTATCTGGTTTAGTGCTCAGTTCTGATAACATAATTATTGTAGGTGATTTTAACATCCATGTAGATGTTAAAAAAAGACAGCCTCAGCACTGCATTTAATTTTTTATTAGACTCAACTGGCTTCTCTCAAAATGTAAATGATCCCACACATTGTTTTAATCACACTCTCAATCTTGTCCTGACGTGTGGCATAAAAACTGAAAATTTAACATTTCCTGAAAACCCTCTTTTGTCTGATCATTCTTTGATAACATTTTATTTTACAATAATGGACTGCACAGCACTGGAGAATAAATTACACTACAGTAGTTGTCTTTCTGAAAGTGCTGTAATGAAGTTTAAGGAAGCAATTCCTCTGTTCTGCAGAGAAATGGTTTATTTGAAGAGTTTCAGTCAGGTTTCAGAGCATGCCATAGGTATAAAAGGTATTGCGCTGCAGTGGTTTTGAATCATATCTACCTAATAGACTCCAATTTGTTCATGTAAATG
>VUQS01035917.1:0-11358 GCA_015108495.1 Heterochromis multidens
ATTTCTGCAGACCCCTCACATCCCGGACATAAACTGTTCAAACTGCTGCCTTCAGGCAGGTGCTACAGAGAGCTGTTTGCAAAAACCAGCCGCCACAGAGACAGTTTCTTCCCCCAGGCTGTCACTCTGATGAACACTTTGAAATAACCCACTGTTATCAGTCAGGTCATATACATATTGCTCTACTCAATTTTGCACTTATAGTTGTATAGTTTATTTCTGTAACTTTTTTCTTACTTTTTATCTATTTTATATATATATATATATCTATATATATATATATATAGATATATATATAGATAGATAGATAGATAGATAGATAGATAGATAGATAGATAGATAGATAGATAGATACACACACTACCAGTCAAAAGTTGGGACACACCTTCCCATTCAGTCCCATTCAGTGTTTTTTCTTTCTTTTCATGACTATTTACTACTTTGAAATAGCCAAGAGTGTGCAAAGCAGTGATCAAAGCAAAGGGTGGCTATTTTGATACCCCCAACCGGTCGCGGCGGATGACTGCCCCTCCCTGAGCCTGGTTCCGCCGGAGGTTTCTTCCTGTTAAAAGGGAGTTTTTCCTTCCCACTGTTGCCAAGTGCTTGCTCATAGGGGGTCGTTTGATTGTTGGGGTTTCTCTGTATTATTGTTGGGTCTTTACCCTACAGTATAAAGCGCCTTGAGGCGACTTTTGTTGTGATTTGGCGCTATATAAATAAAATTGAATTGAATTGAATTGAATTCATTTCTGTTGCACCAATGCCATAAGATGATAAAAGCTTTCGTCTAGCTTGACGTCTATGAATCACTAACACATAGTTAAAAGTGATTCAAAAGCTCTGGTATTGTCCTTACTGACTATGTGTAGGTATAAAGATGGAGATGCATTGTTCAAATGAAACAATTTGTTCTGGCATTTATTAACACCAACTATTTGACTTCAATGTTGACTGCAAATTGTGCCAAGTGATGGGAATGTCAATCAGTTACACTTTTTCCTACTTTTCTAAGTTTCATGATCCACTTCTTTCTGTTGTTGTTAGTGGATAATGACTCGCAACAGTCCCTTGGGTTTCCTCAAGACTACAGCCCTGCTGTGCCAAGGCTGTAGTCTTACCAAAGCATTACCTTTCACTGAGGTCAGAGTTTAAGAGATACAACAAAACATTTGTCACCACCTTTTCCACTTCAATAATATATGCAGTCAGTGGCCTGAAACAACCTTGTTGTCAAAGCACACGACTAATCGCTGACATCGTTCTTGCAGACATTTTAGCAAGCAGTATTGGCCTTGTTTACTTAAAAGCTCTCGGCTGAACAGAAGGTGTGCTGATAGGTTGTTGATGTTCCTGAGGTCGTGACACACAGTTTAAGGGGATGTTTGTAAGTTTAAAAAGGTCACAAACACAGACAGGAAAAATAAATTTAGTATGCCTGTAACAGCAGACAATGCCACTCTAAACAGAGTGTGAAAACAGGTACACACCTACACACACACACACACATTTTTATACTAAAATAAAACTCAAGTCATACTCTATTGAAGCCAAATCGACATGAGGTGCTAATGGCAAATAATTATTATCAGACAACTCTCTGCCTTGCTAGACAAAACAGATGTTTTACACACAGCTACACTGTCTGGAATAGACTCTACCTGGCCACTTTGTTAGGTACACCTGTTCAACCACTCAGTAACACAAGTATCACCCAAACACATGGCAGCAACTCAGTGCATTTAGGCATGTAGACATGATCAAGATGAACTGCTGAAGTTCAAACTGAGCATCAGAATGAGGAAGAAAGGGGATTTAAGTGACTTTGAAAGTGTCATAGTTGTTGGTGCCAAATGGGCTGGTCTGCGTTTGCAGAAACTGCTGATCTACTTTCCTGCACAACCATCTCTATAGTTTACAGAGTAGGGTCCAAAAAGAGAAAATATCCAGTGCACAGCAGTTCTCTGGGCAAAAATGCCTTGTTGATGCCAGAGGCTAGAGGAAAATGGCTAGACTGCTTCGAGCTAACAGGATGGCAAGAATAATTAAAATAACCACTTGTTACAACCAATTTATGCAGAACAGCATCTCTGAATGCACAACATGTTGAACCTTGAAGCAGATGGGCTACAGCAGCAGAAGGCCACAACCTGGTACAACTCCTGTCAGCTAAGAGCACGAAACTGAAGCTACAGTTGGCATGGGCTCACCAAAACTGGGATACAGAAGATTAGAAAAATGTTGCTTGGTCTGATGAATCTTGATTTCTGCTGCAATATTTGGATGGTAGGGTCAGAATGTGATGTAAACAACATGAAAGCATGAATCCATCCTGCTTTGTATCAATGGTTCAGGCTGCTGGTGTAATGGTGTGTGGGGTAGTTACTTGGCACACTTTGGCCACCTTAGAACAAACTGATCATCATTTAAACACCACAGCCTACCTGAGGCTAAATATAGGCCTGATACAGCTCATCTCTCTCTATACAATTTGGATGTCTTATTTTTGTTCACTGACAGGTGCTCAGCATGGCCAGACACCTACTAGGGGCCAAGTAAGTGACCTGCCACTTGCTCAGTACCAGACAGGGGGAGTGTCTGTAAAGGTTGTGAATAATGGTCTCAGCGGGATAGATCTACCTGGCTTCTGCTACTTTTCATTACAATAGCCAATACCAGTGTATGAAGAAACAAGGAACCATGCAACACCATGGGCAAGGTGCCCTATCTATTTCTTGGTTACTACTTTTACAAGCAATTATTTGTCTTCAAATCTTCATATCTTGATGCTGTCAAAATTTTACATCATTTATATGTAACTTTATCTCTTTCTGAAGAAGAAATCAACATGCCTGCCTGAGTGCTTGGAACAAAAACATGCTCTGGTAACAGACTGATGGTATTTTGCCAGTTATTTGCCACAAGAAGAGAACCAAATTGAAAACTGGTGGTAAAAATGAAAACACTGGCAACAGGCAAAAACTTCTTTCACACTAATTTACAGTGGCTTATCATGCTGTGTGTGAATTTTGAAAATTCTTGAAGCAAGACAAGCTGTATGACGAATTTGAAGCTAAGAGGGTGCCAACTCTTAGCTTCTGTAGGAATCATAAACAGTGGCAATCTGGAGGACCAGCATCACTGGGAGAAGAGCTGAACAGACTGAACTGGTTAAATCTAGTAAACAGCAAACTGCACTGCCTGTGAAGTGAAATTTCTTTTGCAGCCAAAACCCTTCTATGTATTTGTATTGTTTTCTGCTTCTATGTGGTCTCTGTATTATTCAAAATGTTTTATTACATCTGCATTTCAAGGTTATTTGAAGGCAGGTTGGCATATAAAACATGCAATATAGCTTTAGATCGTTTTCACAAGTAAGAAAACCATAAACAACCTCTATTAAAATTTTTGCTGAAGTCCCCTTGAGTAAGACTCCATAGCTCTAAGAATATGAGCAAATATTACACTACAGCAAATGTCTAAAATGCATCTGAAATTAGGAGCTAACATCTATTGCAGCTGCTAAAACATTAACCTCCTTTTCTCAAAAAGAGGATCCTCTCATGAAGAGGATTTTTTTTTTTTTTCTGCGGTGTCCTGTGACTGCTTGGGCTTTTGTCAAGGGATTTTCTCACCTTCCTTCAACACATGCAACACCAGTCGTGCATTTAATTGTTTGTGAAACTCCTGATAATTAACACTGAGCACAGACCTCAGGGTTACCTAACAAGCCAGTTAAAATCGGGTGAAACGTACCTTAGAGGCACAAGCCTCGATTAAAATGCTACATCTGTATTCAGCACAATGGTTTCATTCATTGTAATGGAACAATGTAATCTATTGTGAGAGAAGTGAAAGACAAACACTACGGATATACACAAATTTATCTGCCAAGAAAAATCTATGAAGTACAGCCAGAAGGGATGTTGCTCCTAAAAAACTCTTCCTCCCTCGAGTCCCCTCCTCCGAGATAATGAGGCGTCTAGCAAAGACTGCCTCCAAACGTAGCATTCTGGGAAATACACCTACACAAAGGGGGCTCAGGTCAATTCACTTACAGAGCTGAACCACCCTGAGCGGATGCAGCAGAGGTGAGAGGGAGACATGGATGCATGTCTTTTAATGACTGCCTGCAGGGGACGTGGGACCAAAAACAAGCCAAGCTGAGATACAAGTGAAACACGTGGAGAACAGATGGGCAGGGGAAACTCAGGCTGCATAATATTTCAAGTGTGTATTGTGCACATACACACAAATACACACAAAACCACAGAGCTCACAATGCTGCTACTATCCATCCATACAAATGTTGCAAACCTCAAAGCTCATCTCTTTTAACTTTTGAGAACTAGGAGTAGAGACTATAAGCAGGCAGGAATCCAGCAAAATTAGCCTATCAAAGCTTCCTTTAAAGCCATGATCCTCAGTTAGTTTGCCAACTTTATGGCTCCCTAATTGTCCTCTCAGCACTCTTTACAATCCACTTTCTTTTAATTCCACACCTTGCTTCTTTGCTCATCTATTTCTCAACTTTTCTCTGCACTACCTGATCCTCTTCAAACTCTTGTCCTCTCCCCCACCTCCCATCTCTCCTCTTAAGTTCTCCACAGAGGGCAGATCATTCATTACTTTGGCAGGAAATAATCTACCAAGGGTCTCATATAATGAATCTATCAGAGGGCTACTTACGCACATACACATACACACAGATGGCAGAATATCAGCTGGAATCAGCTCATCAGAATCACATTTCTCTTGACTGAAACAACCCCAGTACAGTTTGTACACCATGCTTCTTCCAATTAAAACATCAGACCATTTCACTATTACAAAGGCAGACTGCGAACACAGGCTGATAACAGGCCTCATGAAGTCTCTCATAAAACTTGGGAAAAAGTAATTGCCCCCTCTTACACCCCTCCCCTCTTGCTCAATATTTACAACACCATTAATGTATGACAGCACTTTTTCTCCTGAAATGTCAGTTTGTGCTTGGTTGATACAGAGTTTCACAGTATTCAAAATGACACAAGACATAGTAGGTCCTTAATCAAATGTTACAGAAAAGCAATTCTCTCCAAGGTGACCTGGCTTGCTTTGCACCAAGTCACAGTAATGAGCATTTTGAAACCATAGCAGAGACAGGTAACAATCGCTCTTCTCTGTATCCATCATCAACACAGCATTCACCATAGTCTGACATTCAGCATAGTGGAAAGAAGGAATGAGACAAAGAAGAAGAAGAAAGAACGCATGAGAGCGAAAAAGAAACAAAGAACATGGTAAATAATATCCACAAATACCTAATTATAGTCTACAAAAACACAAACACAAAAACTAATTTCACATTCTGCAACTTTCTTTTTTTCCATTCATTTGCGGTCGACAGGAAAGACGCCACCACTCTCATTCTGAAATGAGCCTGAGGTTGTTTACTGAGTAAACACAGACAGAGTGAATTCCCTGTCATAAAGAATAATAGTCATTAGTTAACAAAGAAATAACCTAATCACACTGGGCTGCATTCAAGCCCGTTTTGATAAATATAACACCAGGGCTAAACTGCCGCTGTGACGCCAATGCAATAATCATTGGGAAGCTCTTACCCAGATAGCAGATGAACATGACCTGGAATCTTTGAGATCCATTTGTCTTTCCTCCCGCTCTCTTGCTCACTGCTGATTCCTTATTGAATAAATGTTAAGTCAACCTAGGCACAGATGACACATTGCAGTCTACAAAACAGGCCCTTAATTGAAACCTATTTATCACTTACGATAGCTGCGTTGTGGAGGATGAGAGGAAGAGTAGGAAGCCACAAAATTGAAGCGAAAGCAGCACTGAATGAAACATGAGTGGTTGTTATAATAACAGCTTTCATTGCTGCGATTACAAGCGTGAGGTTTAATAATCATAATTTTTTCCTTAATGAGAATAAACTGTAGTATAAATTACACATTTGTTTACAATTAGTTAATTTTCTGTTATTTCTTTTTAAAATTAGACACCTCAGATGTTACTGTCATCCTTCTGACAAAACATTGCAGATGTACCGAAAAACATGATCGACATGTATGAGGAAACATGTTACGTTTTTGTTTGTTTTTACAACATATGTGTGGGCTTGCGGGTGAGTTGTTATGTGTCTTTATGTCAGCATTTATGTATTCTCCTGAAGTATGCCTTGTGACATGGACCTGGAGTGTAATTAATCAGGCTACCCAGGTAGCACATCAATCACTGCTGTATGTGACATGGCCATAAAACGGAGCACACAAACACATATACACATTTTGGCCAGTACTTCCCAGTAGGTTTCTAAGAACAGACCAAGCAGCCCAGGCATGAATGCCTGCCTGTCCACCCATCATCTGTAGTACACATCAGTATTGGAGGACTTACACCATATAGTGGAAAATACAAGCTCCATGTCTTGCTCTCTGTGTGAATGTTTGGAAAAAGAGTTTTCAACTTTCCAGTGACCTTGTAAATTTACAACATTAAGCTTGGGGGAATACAGATATATGCAGCAGGTTAGTTCAGTTCATCGTGCTCTACTGGCCTGGAGGATCCAATAAATAAGTCAAGTTTAATTTTGTCAATATTCAACACAGGTTCTAAAACTAATTGCATATGTCAACCTTTTATGCTACTTATAAAACACATACAATATATTTATAAATGAATATAGCCCTAAAAATAATTTCTATATAGTATGAAAGTATATGATTTGCATGTGTGTACACGCATGACTGTCCTGTGGCATTTAGTTCATCACTTAGGTTGTGAAATGTATACAATATATACTGAGTAGCTATTTCCCTGTGTCCTAATCAGAGATCAGTAAGTTCTATGAAATGTTAAGTTACAGAGTTTACTTGTTGAAGCAAATGTTCCTTAACTGACTGACTGTTTATATCACAGGAAGATAATTGGTTGTGCGTTTGCATCAGCTTTAGATCACAATAATATCACAAAGACTCATGAGTTCAGACGCTCTCATGTTATTTTCCAAGAATTGTTTTTGCAACTTAATACAAATATTAGGGTCGAGTATAGCAATGTGACATGGAAAGAGTTTTACAGCTTTGCATAGAATGCATGTTCACATCCCAAACATGAATATCTGAGCAAACCACCAGATAGGCTCATTGAGATGTTTATGTCTGGAATATTTTTCTTTTAGTTTGTAATTGCTTTTATTTTAGGGGTCACACTGCTATTAATTGCTTATAATACCAAGATAGTGTATATAAGAAATAAATTACAGTGTTTATGCTTACTGCAATTAAAAGAATACCGATAGGATCAGTTTTTCTGTGGTGTTTGAACTTTGAACCATATTTAACAGGTTTCAGCTGACTATATGTTGCACATGCACATCTTTTGAATGTCACGAGTAAAACACAATATTTTTCTTGTTATGTTCATCTTGCACTTTGCCCCAGAATTGAACTGTATTAAACTGTATCTGAGCTGACATCCTGAGACTAAGCTGTCTTCTGTTAATTATAATAAGATATTGGTTCATCTTTCTCAACTTTCAACCATGGCATTCTGTGGCACTGGTTTTGATCTGTAAATGGGATTTGCTGTCAAATGTATTCGTCTAATTTTAAATGTTTATCTCAATTAAACAATGTCAGGTGTTTAGGCAAAAAAGTCACAGAAGAAGCTGACTAAGAACCCAGAGATGGTGCAGCACTGAAGTATATGGCATTGATGGAAATAATATCTAGTGGGCCACTGCACAGTCAGCGTACTGTGGCTAAAGGCAAGAAGGCCAGCCAGCTCTGGGCTGCCAGTAAAAGGTGCCATTGGACTTTAAGTGTTGTTTATGGGAATGTTTCCACATGTGAGCAACATGACAAAACAGTGAGGCAACAGTAAATCAGTAGCAGAGCAGACAAATGCATTGAACCTTACGCACCCTTCTTCAGATGTGATTAATGGTTTTAGTTTAAACATTTCTGCTGCTTTTTCGTTTTCATTCGCTGCATCTTAAAATCTTTGTGCCACTGTGATACTTGAGCAGGGCTGTGTTAACATAAAGCATTGGGCTTTCTTTTTTTTGTATTAGGCACTGTATCTAAACCGGACAGATAAGGAAATGGAAAGTTGTTACTATGCACAGCAGCTGTACACCAGGAGGGTCAACACTGGAGTATAAGTAACAGAATATGAAAACATTGAGCACTGCTAACAATGAAACGTTTGTCTACATAGTTTATATGCAGTTACAGTGTCACTTGGTTTCACAAAATACAGTTTAGATTGATAAACTGAGACAACATGGCTTGCAGTTTTAATTGTAATCTAAAAGTAGTTTATTACAGAATCTACCATCATTGTGCCAAAGGTTATCCTAACATTCTTACACAAAAGACAAACATTCTGATTTTAAGAAATAATGTTTTTTTTTTTAGTTTACAACAGCTGTACAACTTCTAATTGTTTACCACAAACAGAAACTTCAGAAACTTTAGAAACTAGAACATCAAATTAAAGCCAAGAACACAAAATGGAAAGAACTTGCAAATAAACTTGTTGTGGTCAAATTAGGTTATACTAATAATCTGGGGTATAAGAAGACAGAAGATATAATCTGATAATCATGTCACTTTAACAATTTTAATAATTTCTTACTAACACTGTGGTTACTCCCATACAATCTCCACTCTACTGGCAGATCCAGGAGCAAACATTAAACCAAACCTAACTTGTTTGTTACTAATTTTGCACCTGTACACGCATAAAAACTCACACCTTTATCAATCTTTTTATTGCATGGATTTTGTGTCGAGGTAATACCCAGTATACATCTATCCAACTTCAATCTGTGGTCTTATCAGTCACAGTAACTGTGGGTGTGCGGAGCCTTTAACGTCCAAATTTGCCAGTCTTCTTAGTGAGTCAATAAAGCCCTTCCTTGGAGGTTTGCTCAAGCAGAGCCACTGGCATCCCAACATATTACTCCACCACTAACAGAGTCTCGGGACAAGATTGGTGTTTCACAATAACCCAGTACTGCACTGTTGACAGACTTACTGCACGGGAACAGGGAACTGTTTTTATATTGCAGAAGTGCAATTTCTTGTAAGCCCTTACCTTTCCATCTGATAGAACATATCCAAGCATATTCCACTGGGTGTAAGTAAATAAAATTTAAGACTTTTTGGGACCCTTTTAATAACTATTTAACAGAAGACCAAACTTTTAAAGAAAATACACATTAAAAGCTAAAACTTTTATGTTAGTTCAACAGTAAGTATTTTCTTGGGTTGAGTAAAATTGTAAAAATGTCATTGTTACTGTTCAAATATTACTATCCCATTGTCCCAAGTTTGAACACCTTTGACAGGACATTTGGCTTTATAAGCATTTCAGGGAACATGTCACTATTGACCATCTTTACATATATAAAAAGAGCCTTAAAGGGTTTGTACAACTGTACAGCGCAGCCTTAATGATCCATTCACATTGTGGAGAGTGAGTAAAAATAGATACATTGTGTTGAAAGATCTCATTGTGACCTTCCTTAAAAACATTTATACCTATCTAACAGAATTTAAGATTACTTTTTAAAAGCAAACCATTAGTAAATCTTCATTTTAAGACTTTTTAAGGACTTGTAGACACTGATTGCAGAAATCTTACACTGAGGTTGAAGTGTAGTGAGAAAAAAATGTAGCTACTCAATACTGGTTACTCTTATGTGCTCATATTTTGCGGTTACTGGAGAAAAAAAATAAGCTGGGGAGTATCTAGTCATGTCACATCACATTAAGTCAATCCAAATCAATCCAAATCCTGTATGAGCAAACCTTTTATGTGTGAAGCTCACAAACCAAATACATTTATTTAGCAAATGTAAAGTCCTCAAGCCAAGCATTTATGTATTGGTCTGCTGTATAAAGGGTGACTAATCCTCTTTTTAGTCTTTGAAGAGGGCAAGCTTTAATGACGGGTTTCACAATTTGCTTCTCTTCACAAGAACACAAAGGGCCTGGGCTGCTGCTCCACCTATGAACAGTGGAAAGCAGGGGTCATGACCACTCCTGAATCTGTTGAGAGCTGACCATTGTCTGCTTAGGAGGTTAATGCCAGGTAGCTGTTGAGTGGGTTATGAAAGCAGATCTTTGCTTGTTTGGGACATCACTGGACTTCCATCCTTTTGTCCTAGCAGACGGGGTGGTGAAATCAATGGAGTTATCTTTCAGATTGGTCATCTATCATCTACACATAATAAATAACTCGCTGAATCATTCTGGGATAGCAGTATCAATTCATTTATTTCTTTTTGTGACCCATAAACAGTTTTACTTCTAGTTAGTAAGTGTTATGCAGTTTTTGCCCAAGTCATTTGTTACCTGACAAAAAGCTCTTATTCTTTAGTTAAAGATCAAACTTAACTATAATAATGTAGAATTTGGAGCAGTAAAAAAGAAACAAAAAAAGTTGAATCACAAACAAACAGCGTAAAACAGCATTTGCAGTTCTCTGAGAGAAGAGATTAGAGTGGATTATTGTAACAGATGTAACGATAAACACCTTTGGTTTCTTATAAAGATTGTAGCTGTTCGGCAAGTTCAGCATCTGGTGTTCATATATTCAGTACACACTGAACAGACACACATACACAGAAGCAGGCACAGACACATACACAAGTAAGCAAGCTACTTGGAGAGACAGTGAAAGACACCAACAAGCACAGATAAACAAACATCAGAACACAAACATGACAGAGGACAAATGAGATACACTGCATCGACACTTAAACACATACCCACTCACACACACAGAGGAGATGTCCTTCACGTAGGACCTCAGCAGGTGGAACGCCCCCCGATGTCTGCCAGCCATTCCCTCGGCAGTATCCTGTCTGGTCCCAGCACATCTGATTACCTCTGTCTGCCCCCATGTCCATTCCTACTTTCTTGGCTGATTTCTTTCAACCCATCTAAATCTTTACTTGTCTTTCTCTCCCTCTCCTCTTTCTCAGCCTGTAGCTAAATCTGTCTTTGCACCTGTCTGCTTGCTTTCCTCTGACCCCTCTGTACACAGCCAATGTTTTATCCAAAAAAGATCTCACTGTTTAACTGTATGCAACAACTGGCACGATCCAATCCCACTTGGGATTAAGCTGATGAATTGAAATTGCACGGTATGGTATAGATAGACATAATTGGAAATATTAACTAGTGTGGCCCTCGTTGCCATGCATGGCTAAAGATTCCATAGGACAACAGATTGTGTTTGTGTGTCACCCTTGCTCTCCATCTGTCTGCTTATTCAGTCCTGCTCCTTCTTCATATCCTTTCTCGTCATCATTTCTTTCCCAGCACACCTTGCTTTACTTTC